>JABSTB010000119.1:20381-45406 GCA_013756995.1 Neonectria neomacrospora
ATATCTGTGTATCAGAGGTTTATGCAAATTCGGGTATAATGTCGTCACCCGAGGGGTCAATCCAACATCAAGTATCAGGGTAAAATAGTTCTTTAACATATTAGTTTATTATCGTTAATTATATTTTATAACTAAGATAACGTAGAATTTAAAAACTAAGGGAGTGGGAGGTGTCAAAGACCCCTTGTGAACCCACCAAGAATGCCCCTGCCGGCTCCCGAAAGCCCCATTTTCCCCTCCATCGCCATCGGAGCTTACGACGGGGACGAAAAGTCCACAATACGTTGGTGGCGCTGGGCGCTAACCCTCCTTTAGAAAGCAACGCGACCCCTGTCGACGCCTCCCATTGCTATTGGCTCTTCTTCGCTTCACATGGCAGCTTCCCCGAATTATGTCATTTGAGATTGAACTGTGGATGGGCTCCAGTCGTGTATATAAACACGACGGAGCGGGCAGCATTCTTTGTCTTTGGATCCTACGGAAACTGCCCCTGACTATCTTCTTCTCTTTGCATCCCCTCATGGTCAAATAACCCTCCCACAACTGGCTACAAATCCATCCCTGATTCCTGGCACCATCAAGATGGCTCTAGAAGAGGGCCATGATCAATCGACTGCTGCTACCACGGAGAAATCTGAGCAGCAGTCTTCAGAAAACACTACCTCGGAAGACCCAGAACGGAATGCAGCCCAAGAAAATCCGGACGGCCCGCGAGAGGAACCCCCCAAGGAAGAATCCCCATCGTGGTCAAAGTTGTTGTTCATTGGGATTGGACTATGGTTCGCCGTCTTTCTGTACGCTCTTGTGAGTCCAGCCGAGATCTCAACTATCATCCGGCTATGCCAGCAAGCTGAACATGCGAAAATGATCTATAGGACCAAACCATTGTGTCCAATGCAATTCCTAGCATTACGGACGACTTTAAAAAGACATCAGACGAGGGATGGTACGGCAGCGGTATGTAAACTCGACGATGCAACCGACAACCATGTTCAGTGCTCTTCTCTAACCAACAAGCAAAATCCAGGCTACCTCTTGACGACAGCGGCGTTCCAGCTCTTCTACGGTCGTGTCTATTCCAACTTCTCCATCAAGTACACATTCCTCGTCGCCATCACAATCTTCGAGCTCGGGTCGTTGGTGTGTGGCCTCGCACCCACCAGCACCGCCCTCATCGTTGGCCGTGCAGTTGCGGGCGTGGGCGGTGCTGGAATAGCGTCAGGAGCCTTCATTATCATCGCCCACTCGTTTCCTCTCCGAATTCGCCCCATGTGCATTGCCTCCATGGGCATGGTGTACGCCGTCGCGTCCGTCCTGGGACCCGTCCTGGGAGGAGTCTTTACCAGCAAGCTGACTTGGCGGTGGTGCTTCTACATTAACTTGCCTTTCGGTGGCATCACCATCCTCGCCATCCTTTTGTTTCTCCCATCCCCCGAGCGCCCAGAAATCAGTTCCATCCCTGTCGCCGAAAGGCTGAAGAAGATTGATCTGGTTGGCTTGTTGGTTTTCATACCTGCCATTGTGTGCCTCTTGCTTGCTCTACAGTGGGGTGGCTCGACCTATGCTTGGAGCAATGGCCGGATCATCGCATTGTTTGTGCTCTTCGGCGTGCTAGGTATTGCATTTCTTGTGTTCGAATACTGGAAAGGCGCTGAAGCTTCCCTACCCATCCGGGTCATAACAAAAAGGAGTGTTGCTGCAGCCACTTGGAACGCCTTCTGCAACTTGGCCGCGTTCCTCATCCTCATTTACTACATCCCTTTATGGCACCAAGTCATTCGCGGAGCCAGCGCCGCCGACGCCGGCGTTAGACTGCTTCCCTTTGTTTTAGGAGTGGTTATCATGGCAAATTTGTCCGGGGCCCTGGTCTCCAAGTTTGGATACTGTAGGTTATTTATGCTCACCCACTTTGTATCGATCCCAGACAGCTAATCATTGGAAAACCAGATGCCCCCATGATGATACTCTCCTCCATCATTACGCCCATCGGACTGGGCCTCATGACGACCTGGACTGTCAATGCAAGCTTCTCCGAGTGGGTCGGTTACCAAGCGATGGTAGGCCTAGGTCTTGGGTTGGGCCAGCAGCAACCCATGGTGGCGATACAGACTATATTGCCCAAGTCCGAAGTCCCTGCGGGAACCTCCATCATCATGCTCACCCAGACGCTCAGTGGGGCCATTTTTGTCTCGGTCGGGCAGTCTGTGCTTCAGAATGAACTCATCAAGAATCTCAAAGCAGCATTTCCCAACGGCGGTATCGATCTCTCCAAGCTGGCTAGCATGGGCGCGACCCAGGTGCGGTCCCTGGTACCTACAGAAGACCTGCATAAGGTCCTGGTAGCCTACAACAGCGCCTTAACCAAGGTATACACAGTTGCGCTGTGTATGTCGGCCCTCACTATTATTGGGAGCATTTTGATTGAATGGAAGAGCGTGAAGAAGGTCAAGGAGGTCAAAGAGGGACAGTCTTAATGGGCTATGCTTATCGCGGGGTTAATAACTCCACTCTGTATGAATTTTCGTGTTATCATGAGCTTGCTTCAACCCTTGGGATACGAGCAAGTGACGAGCGAATGTTTTACTTCGATATGGAACGTAGGTAGTTTCCACGTGGACAGCCCGCAATCATGGATTATTGTACCTTCTAGTATATTTTCGAAGGCCAGAAAAATATCCGCACCTGCTGAAGGAGACAAGACAATAAATTTAAGCCAAGACCATCGGAAGGCAACATGCTTCAGCTCCAGTCCCCATCGAGTACCGTCGGCTCGCCCCTCTCCTTTTCGTCCATCAGCGTGTTGATGGACCACGGGTGATACTCCATGCCCGGCGGGGTGTTGGTGTTCCTAAACGGCGTGCCCTTCTGAAGGTGATCCAACGCCTCGGCGAAACGCTCTCGCGCGTAGGCCTCGGCATCATGGGCAACGATCCAGCGACTAAAGGGGGGTATGCGCTGGCCCTTGCGCCGCAGCGACTGGCTGTAGATGCCGAAGGCCTGGATGCACGAGACACGCTCGAAGCGGAGGAGATTGCACACGCGCGTGGCCCAGGGAACGCGCAGTCCCGAGAGCGCCACGCAAGCGGCCAGCGTCGCGGCGTCCTCAATAGCCTGCGTCGCGCCGTTGCCCGAGTTGGGATGGAACGTGTGCGCCGCGTCGCCGAGCTGAATAATGCGACCGGAGCGCGAGGTCCACGTCGGCTGCGGGTCACGCAGCATGATGCGGAAGTCAACGATGGAGTTTGGCGGCGTCAGACGCACCACCTCGAGCACGGCGGGAGGAAGCTCCGGGTGCGTGGCGAGAAGATCTAGCACGGCCGACAGCGACGGGTGCGAGTCCCACGACTCGGCTGCGCGGCCGTCGTCCTGTTTGCCTTCTCGTTGGCTCAGTGTGGCTTTGATCGGACACGAACCGACTTACCTCGTGCATGCAAAACCACGCAATGTCATGCTGGAAGCGAAAGACGTACACCTGGATATCATCGGGTCTACCGAAAGCGCATTCTAGATTAGCAAGGCCTCCTTGGCTAGTATGAAGAGTCACTCACCCCCCAAGATACGTGCAGATCATAGGCGCCTTGTCTGCTGGGAAACCCTCCTCGATGATGGCGTTGCCGGCCACCCGCTCGATCGGATAGGCGACGCGAAAGGCAGCGTGCCCGCTCGGCTTCGCAGGGACATGGTGGCCGAGCACCAACTTGGTGCTCACGCTGTGCACGCCGTCGGCCGCGACGACGAGGTCGGCTTCCCGGCGAGTGCCGTCCTTTAATACGACGCCGGCCCGGCCTCCTGGTGCGCCGTCGCCGGCATCGAAGTACGAGACGGCTTCAGCCCCGCGCTCGACCGCCACGCCCACGCGTTGCAGCTGCGCAAGCATGGCCGCGTACATCTTGGGTCGCGACGTCTCCTGCGGCGCAGTGCCGGCGGGGAGCACCGCGCGCGCCGACTCGCTCAGCATTTCGGTCGCCCGCATGGGGCTTCGTACGAGGGTGCCATCGTGCCGATGGACGTAGATGTCGGGGAACTGGCCTATGGCCTTGACATCGCGCATCAGGCGAGGGAACTTGAGCAGCGTAGAGATGGCGCTAGGACCGATCATGAAGGAGTCGCCTGGTGGTAGTGCTTCAGTACCCAGTGCGCCGTGGATAGAGAACTCCAGCGCTCTTCTTACCCGTCGTGACCTCCCCCGAGCGCTTCTCCAGCACTCGAACATCGCAGCCGATGCGCCAGAGCTCGCGAGCCGCAGATAGGCCGCCTATACCGGATCCCACGACCAGGACAGATATTCCGTTTGCCGGGAGCAGTTCCACGGCCTCGTCGTTTTCCGTGAAAGACATGGTTGGATCGAGTGGGAAAGGCCTCACTGGGGTGCTCCAAGGAGAAGATGAAACAGATAATCAAGCAACTCGCCTCGTCGACTTATAGCCGTGATGTTAGACTTCCAACTCCCAGTGTGGCGGTAAGTCGCCAGGACCATGGATGTTCATACGAGTCTAGGAGCTCTTTCGGCGTCCTCAAACTCCCCGCCGAAGCTTGGCGCCGAAAGCCCCACTCTGCGGGCCGATCCTTTCGGTCCCCACCTCTGACACCCGACCTTTTCTCACCAATCACGCAGCCCGCCGATATACCCCGATGAGTTGCGGCCGAAGGAGGTCTACCTAGTAATTGAATGAAGCCTTCGATTGACCAAGGCGCATGCGACGGAGCCAATCAAGTAAAAATACTCGACTTGTTCGACCTTTGGTATTTAACACCCACGGCAAAATCCAACCGACCGGAAATACAACAACCCATCCTCAGTTTCGTTTCATTTCATCCCCCACAGCCAAATCGCCGTGGCATTTGACCAATAAACTCAAAGGGCCCATATGCATTTTTTGACCCTTTGCTCTAGCTCTGATGTCGACTATACCGGCTGCTGGCGCTCACTCCGCGAGCTACACAGTCAAGCCCTTCACAATTGACCTCGGCCAGCATGTGCCGCACATGCGAACTCTGGTGGAAAACACGATCCTTCCCGACAGCATATCGCAGTACCCCGGCGATGCGGCTAAAGCGGGCATCAGCCTTGACACCCTCAAGGTCTTGCAGAAGGAGTGGCTCACCAGCTTCGACTGGGACAAGGAGCAGGCACAGCTGAACACGTCAGGCGGAATTCATATCCATCGACCGTTGGCAACTAACCATCCCGCAGGTTTAATCACTACACCACCATCATCGAAGGTCTGACCATCCACTTCATCCACCACAAATCGTCGGCCCCAGGCGCCATTCCGCTTCTCATGGCGCACGGCTGGCCTGGTTCTTTTGTGGATTTCCTTCCCATTGTCGATGATCTGACCCAGGCCACAAAGACCAGCCACGGAAAGGATGTGTCGTTTGACGTCATTATCCCTTCGCTGCCCGGCTACGCATTCAGCTCCGCCCCCGGCCCCAAGTGGTCGTTGAAGGACACGGCCCGCGTCTTCAACACGCTCATGACGGAGGTCCTGGGATACAAGACGTATGCGCTCCACGGCACTGATTTTGGCTGTATGGCCGCCTGGCATTTGTACGACGAATACAACACGACGGCTCGAGCGATGCACCTCTCCTTTCTCCCTTTTGTGCCCCACAGCGGAACCCAGCTGGCGGACCAAGGAATCCCAGTGACGGGCGAACTTGAAGGCTTTGAGTTGAAGAGATCGGAAGCCTGGCACCCGGCTGAAAGTGGCTTCTTCTTCGAGCAGCTCACAAAACCCAACACGGTTGGGTTGACTGCATATGATAACCCAATCGGCCAGCTTGCTTGGTTGGGCGAGAAGCTCATTGACTGTGCGTGATGGACAAGTTCTCTACCATGTAATACCTCGCTGACCTCGGGATCTACACAGGGTCTGATCCCAGGCGCGGCACTGGTCCGTCTGTCCTCACAAACAACGAGATCCTGCGCAGCGTCTCGCTGTACTATCTCACGCGTACCTACATCTCGTCACTGTATACGTACTACCAAAACCCACCGTGGTGGCAGCAATGTGAGTCACCCCCCAATACCGTATCCTTTAGCGGGAAGTCATGACACCATGCCAACCCTTGATTCTGCGTAGACGCGAAAGCGCGGACCGACGCTCCCATGCTCGTCAGCATATTCAAATACAACCTAATCTGGTGGCCCAAGGAGCTGGCCGCGCGGATCGGGAACCTGGTTTTCTACAATAACCACGATTTTGGCGGTCACTTCCCCAGCCTGGACAACCCACCGGCCCTGCTGGCGGATATTCGAGAGATTGGGGACACCTGGGGAGTGCGGCAGCAAGAGGGGTCTCACGATGAGCTGTGAAAAAGAGGTGATATTCCATTGCGTTGTATTTTACGAGAAGGCCCGCAGACATCCTGCATCTTAACCAGCAATTATTCTCCCACTTGAGTGCTGCAGCAGGGACGAAATTGTGATTTTTTCTCTCAGCAACGGCTACAGAGACGAAGCCCTCTCGAGTTTGAGAGAGGAAATCTCTTTACAACGGCTCGTATGGATTGATCGTTTGATTCCATAGCTTCTTCTTGTGATAGGCTAGATTGACATAACGCAGATAAACCGACGTTTATCTATCCTATACGAGGGACAATTCATTACGCCGTGAAGGGTATAATAGATCTTCCCCCGTTTAGCTAGGAGTTGGCTATTCTTCGTTTGTTAGGGTACCCTATAGGGCCTTATACTTAACATATTCCCTCAACTAATTCGCCAATGATACATCCCTCCTTTCTCTCTCCTTCTCTCACTAATACTCTTTCGCGATTATATGCATTATGCGTTCGATACGCTAGATGTAGAGGATAAGGGATACTCTAGAAATGCATCTAGGAAGGGACTTTTATTCTCGTAAGTAGGTTTAACTAAGCCCGTTCCTTTACCTACTTGACACTTAGGAAAAGGAGTATCTTAGCCAGGTTTTGTGGAACAGGAGGTCTTTTAGGGGTCCGTGAGACAGACAGATCAAAAGGTGGGAAAAGGTCGAGAAAACGAGGTGATGGACTTGGCTAGCTACGGGGGGAATGATCCCTTATGTACACAGTAATATCATTCCCTTCCTTTCTATCCTACTCCATGAATGCGTTGGCATAGCTGTTGTGATGCCGGATGCTTGCTTGTAAGATGTCTGCTGCCGCGACCGGCACGTGACATCTTAGGTGACTGCGTTCAACAGGTTTGGCTCCCTACCCTATACCTTCAGTTTTATTTCACTACAGTGTATCTTTAATCACAAGAGGAATACGTAAACAATCCCACAAGGCGTTCATAAAACAAATAAACAAACAGAAAAATCCCCTCCGCGAAGCAAGCATCCTTAGTTTGGCTACTTCTACAGTTCTATGCATAAAGGTTATATTTGGTTAAAATTGACTATCTCAGACAAATCTTTTCTTTACAGTGTCAGTGGAACATTTGCTAATCCCACTTGATTCAAAAGGCTTCGTGTGAAGTTATCCTTGCGGCAGTGCACACAGCAGAGTATTTATAGTTTTTTTTTAGCCTTATTCGATATCATCTAATAGATCAAGACAACGCAGTAGATAACACAGTAAGATGCTATGCCCAGTACCATCAATCCCAATAACTTCAACACAGCAAGCTTTCCCAGTAACATGGTTCGCATCGATGTCGAACCTTAGCCTGTTTTTGCAACCTGTCTAGGTCCCTCTCTCCGACCTTGATATCTAATTCATGAAAAGCTTATCCTCAACCACAGCACATATAAATGACCGTCTCTCGTCAAGCTGACAAGTCAGGCCAGCCTTCTTCCCTCTTTCTCAATACACCACAACACAGTATAACACAGCCACGATGCATACCACTTTTCCCATCCCCCGCTGCGTCTTGCAACACTGCAGAGTATATGAACACATGTATTGCTCGCCTAGAAACTAAATACAGAGAAAATCATCGCACTTCGGCATGACCCGCCGCGTATATAATATACACAGCCTCAACCTACGCCCGGAGCCCAAAACGCCAGGTAAAGGTAAAGCACCCTAGAAGTAACAAAGAAAACTCCAGCAACTATTTAATCTTCCGGGTCCGGTGGATATAGCCTGCTGCGATGCTAGCTTCTGTCCGTCTACCTCTTTGATGCGAACCCCCCCTCGCCGCCAACAGTCGTCTCGTGCGACGCCACAAAGTAGTCAAAGCCCAGCTGCTTGATGCGCCCAAACCACTTGAGCATCGAAATCGTCTCGAGCTTGTCGTCCCCGCCCAGCTCGCTGACACAGGCTATGATCTCGTCGCCTGTGACGGTAACATGGCATTCGTAGTGCTCCACGCTCGCTCCATCTTTGCTGCCGCCCGACACAACCGCAGCGAAAAGCCTCTGCGCAACCTCGCTAACCGGCATCATGTCTATGCGGCCGGCCCAGCCGCTCGGGTCGGGCACAAGACCCGAGGCGACGGTGAGACGGGCCATTTCGTCTAAGAGCCGCTGCGGTGGCGGTTGTGGGCTAGAAGCCGGCAGGAAGCGGTAGACGGTCGAAGGGACGCCGAGAGTGTCGGCGGCGCGGGCGAGAAGGCGCTCGCTCACCCACTTGCTGGCGACGTAGCCGTCGGCACCGTCGGCGTTTTCGGCGTAGCTCGATGCGCTGATGGTGGAGATGAAGTGGATGGGAATACGGCACGGAGCCGCCATTTTGACCAGTTCCTGGGTCGGGTGGACGTTGCTGGCGCGGAGGACGTGGTAGCTGTCCCAGATGGAGCGGGCGGCGCCTAGGTGAAGGATGACATCGGCCTGGCCAGCAAGGGAGTGGAAGATGTCCTGGTCAAGCCCGAGCAGCGGCATCGAGAGGTCACCTTGGTGCCAGACGATCTTTTCGGAGGAGGGCAGGTCTCGCGCCTTGTCGGGACGCTCCTCACGCACCGCAACGCAGTGGATTGTGGCCACGTCCGGGCTGGCGGCAAGGACGGGTAGGAGGTGCCGTGCGAGAAAGCCCGTCCCGCCTGTGACGAGCACCGTCTTGGCGTGTTGCCGAGAATCTTGGGAGCTTGCGCTGACGTTGGTCAGGATCGCAGGAACACTCGGCGGGGCCGTCTCCTCGTCCCAGTCGATGGGCGTGACGCCAGCAGCCTCTTCGATCTTATCCGCCATCTCTGCCAGCGTGGTGACGTCGAGCAGCTTGACGAGGGGAATGGCGACACGGAAGAGTTGCTGGATGCGCGACTGTAGCCGGATCACCAGGAGGGAGTTGCCACCAACATGGAAGAAATTGGTCTCAGGGCTGATTTCCAGGTTCAGCTCATGGATCTTCGGTCCCACGACGTCCTGCCAGAGGTCCTTGAGCCGGGCCATGGTCTCGGTCAAGTCGGCATCCCGGCTGGCACGTTTGGCTCTCGGAGGCAATGCCATGTCCTTCACGGCCTTCCGATCCACCTTGGAGTGGCTGGTCAGGGGAAGCCTGTCGACCGGGATAGCTACCACGGGCACCATGTACTGGGGGATGGGGAGCTGGCTGAGAAGGCGCTCTAGGAAGGTCTCGCGGTCTAGGACGGCGTGTTGCGATGCGAAGACGACGTGAGCCACGAGAAACTCGGGATCGCCCTCGTGTAGCGTCACCACGGCTTCCCTCAGCGCCCCTTGCGCGGCCGCAACAATGTTAACCTCGATGTCGGCCAGGTCGATGCGTAGCCCGCGGATCTTGACCTGCGTGCCCCCCTCGATGCGTCCGTGAAAGACAAGGGCGCCATTGGCGTCTAGGTGACCGATGTCTCCTGTGCGGTACATACGCGTCCAGCCCTGAGCAATGTCGTCGGGCGACGCAAAGGGATTTGTAATGAAGTGGCGGTCGGTAAGCCGCTGGTTGTTGAGATAGCCCGAGGACACACCCGCGCCGCCGATACACACCTCCCCGGGCATGCCCACGGGCTGCGGCTGCAGCTTCTCGTCTAGGATATACGTGTGGTAGTTGGGCAACGAGTAGCCGCAAGGGATGCGGGCCGTGTTATCCAGCGGCTGTGTGCGGTAGTCGACTTCCATCTTGCATGACGAGATGGACGTCTCTGCGGGGCCGTACGAGTTGAAGAAGCGCAGCTGATCAAGGCCGAGCTTCGCGAGCTCCTGCGTGACGGTGCTGGTCAAGATCTCGCCGCCTGCAAAGGCGAAGCGCCACCCCGACGCCTGGCGGAGGTTCTCGCCGCCGTACTGCATCCAGAGCAGGTACTCGGCTGGCGTGGCCCTGGTATACGTGATGCCGTGGCGCCGGATAATGTCGGTGACTTCAAGGGGACTAACACGCGCGCTCCGAGGCGCAAAGTAGACCATGCCGCCGTTGACGAGGCCCATGTACATCTGGTCTGAGGCAAAGTCAAAGGTAAAGACGCTCTGCTGGAGAACGCGCTCGGCGCCCAACTTCCATGTCTTGGTGTAGCCTTCGATCTCGTTGCGGAGGCCCGAGTGCGTGATGACGATGCCCTTGGGCGTTCCCGTCGAGCCGCTGGTATATTGCACGGCTGCGGGTGCGTTGGCCCTTGCAAGGTTCGCGACGCGGCGTGTAGGCGATGGTGGCACGGCGGAGATATCAACCACGCGGGCCTGCGGTGCCTTCAGCTTCGGCACGTCGCCTACCGTGGTCGCGTCGGCGAGTATGGCCGTCGGCTCGCAGTCTGCGGCCACGGCTGCCAGGCGCTCCACGGGGTTGCCCAGATCCAGCGGAACGTAAACGGCCCCAACGCGCATGATGGCGAGCATGGAACAGGCCCAGTCGGCTGCCGCCTGCTGGAAGACGAGGACACGATCCCCAGTGCCCACCTCAGCCGCCTGCAGCACCTCGGAAATGGCCTCGATGCGGCTCAGCATGCTCGAGTAGGTGAGCTCGGTGCCGAGGCCGTCCATGAGGGCGACTAGGTCTGGATGCTCCTGAGCAACCTGGTCGATGCGATGGGCGAGCGTTTCCGGCCAGTCTGAGACCAGATCGGGGCCTAGAAAGGGCACGTTAGTTACTGGGCTCCTTCGGGTTCCAAGAGTATATCTTACCGCGTCCGACTTCGACTCCGCGGGTCAGCATCTCCTTGCTAAACCGAGGAGGGGCGCTCAATGGCAGCGACGAATCCGAAGCGAACTCGTGCAGCAAGTTGATGTATGTGTCAAGCAGCAGATCTGCCGCCGTCACGTCGTACAGGCTCTTTTGGACTCGGAGCATGACAACAGAATGATCGGGGGCGTCGGTAACGTCCAAGGTGATATCGTACGCCGTCTTTCCGAGGTGCCACTCCTGCATCTCCAGCTCGCAGTTGCCCCAAGAAAACCTTTGCGAATTGCCCTGACGGTAGTCGATAAAGGCCTGGAACAGGGGGCTGTGCGAGGCGGATCGAGCCACGCCCAGCTCTGTCAGCAGTACGTCAAACGGGAGGCGCGAGTGCTCCAATGCTCCATGGGCCGTCTGCCGCGCGTCGACGATGGCTTGGTCGAACGGCTGGTCCAGCTGGCGGCGGAACCTCAGAGCGAGGAGGTTCAGGAAGAAGCCAATGCTGCTCACGATGTCGTCCGTGTTGCGAGCGGCATCGGCAACGCCAATGGTAAGGTCCTCAGCGTCGGTGAAGCGGAAGAGCATGGCCTGGAAAGCAGCGAGGTAAAAGTGGAAAGGCGTTGACAGCTGCTTCTTTGCCGCGAGCCGGATCCGCGCCGCCACGTCGGGCTTGATGGTGCGCTGGATCTCGTGCGTGTCGAACTGCTTCATGACCACCCGGGAGCTCATCCGGGCCATGGGAAGCAGCGACAGGACGGGCTGCTGCTCGCCGGGCGGGAACACACATCTCCAGTGCCGCAGCTCGTTGTCCATGTCGCCCTTCTCGAAGTCATGTCGCTGGGCGACGGAGAAGTCAGGGTACTGGCGAGGCGGCGACCCGAGGGATTGGCCCGTGTAGGCCTTTTCCAGGTCCGAGAGGAAGACACGCACGCTCACGCCGTCCATGATGATGTGGTGGTGGTGCACAAGGAGGTAGTGAGACGATGGCGACAGCGATAGGAGCAGGATCTGGAGCAGATCGCCGCTGGCCAGGTCAAAGTCATGCTCCCTAAGCTTCGCAAACCGCTCGACAACTTCCTCGACGCTGCTGACCTTTTCGTACTTTAGTTGCGTTGGCGAGCGGGCCGTAACGCTCTGGTAGGCGTGCGCTGCGTCGGCCTCGTCCTGTATGAAGCAAGTTCGCAGCGCCTCGTGCCGGGAAACCACCATGCGCGTGGCCCTCTCCAGATCGCGGATACGAAGGCTGCCTTGGACGTGGTAGTAGCAGGCTACGTTGGAGGTTTTCTGGTCGGCGAGCAGCTGGTGAAGGAACCAGTACCGGGACTGCCCAAACGAAATGGGCACGCTCTTGAGGAATCTCCTTGCCGGTGCTGCCGCTTCGTCCGGGGTGACAGACGGCTTCGTCTTCTTCAAACCTAGAGATGGCTGGGTTGTTGAGTCGCTGTCCGACGCCGAAGAGCCCAGACCCGAATCTACGGGCTCCTGTTGCTTTGGCGCTTCAGCTCGCGGTAGAGCTGCAGGCTGGAGAGGTTTGGTTTCCTCCTCGCTGATGCTGCCGAGGAGTTCCTTGGGCAGCTTCTCCAGCGCGCTCTCGCACAGTTCGGCAAGCGAGGCGCCGCCAACGACCTTCAGCACGGGAACATCAACCTTGAGCTCCTTCAGGAACCACGAGCGAACCTCGACGGCGACCAGAGAATCGATGCCTAGCTCCACAACAGGCACGTTTTCATCGAGGGCCTCATCGAAAATCTGCAGGATCACCCGGAGCCTGTTGGAAAAGCATTCTGTGATTTCCCGTTAGCGGTGGCACGACATCCAAGTCCATGATACCCAATACTCCCAAAGATTGCTTACCTTGTAGGATCTCCCTGGCCTGCTCCATGCTGGTCGCCTCTGAAATCTGCTGCCCCACGCGAAGCGTTGTTTTTGTGCTCTGTCCCTGTTCTTCGGCTTGGGCCTTGGCCCCGATGCTGGCGCTTTCGACGATGAGATGCGAAAAGAAGGGGTTGCTGAACCACGGCCCCTTGACGTCCTCGTCGTCGCGGAAGCGTCGGATGCCCGTGGTCATGGCCGCGTGCGGCACGCTTTGCTCATCGTCTGGGCTGCTATAGCCCATGAGGATGATCTCGGCAAACGCCTGGCGCAGATCGGTCTCGGAGATGGGCTGGAGGCCCAGCGCCAGGAGCTGGTCCAGTACGGCCTGGTCTATCGTCTGGATGTATCCCAGACCCATGACGCGGCCGACGTCAAAGACAGATGCCGCGAGCCCGCGTCGGCGCCTCTGCCGGGCCAGCGCATTCAGGTAGCCGTTGGCCGCGGCGTAGCTGGACTGGCCGACGTTGCCCATTGCGGCTGAAACCGAGGAGAACAGCACAAAGAAGTCCAGGTCGTCGACATTAAAAACATCGTCTAAGACGTTGGCACCGTCAATCTTGGGGCTCAGGACCCGTGTCATGTCGTCGGTTGTCATCTTGGAGAAGAGCGCGTCAGAGAGGACATTGGCGCCGTGAGCCACGCCCGCAATTGGGGGGCAGCTGGCTCGGATGTCCTTCACTACGCCCTCGACGCTGCTCCGGTCCGTGACGTCCATAGAGAGCACCTTGACCTCGGCGCCGGACTCGCGGACCGAAGCAAGCCAACTCTCGTCAACCTTGGGGCGGCGGCTTGTCAGGCACACGCACCCGGCCCCGTTGGACACCATGAACTCGCAGAGGGACTGGCCGATCTGCCCGCTGAGGCCGGTAAGAAGATACGTTTTGCCTCGCGAGAAGAGCCCACGGGCTTCTAGAGGACGCGCCTGTACTTGGAGGGACCCATCAAGTGGCCAGCTAACCGCGCTCGTGGCATACTGAGGCGTGTCGGGATCCCGGATTTGCTGTAGCGACAGGCCCGGCGGCGGAGGTGTTTGCAAACCAGACGCCAGTGTCGACAAGGAACGGAGTGTGGCAGCCTCCAGCTGGCGCGCGAGAGCTGGCCCATCAAAGGATCCCAGAAGCGAGGACTGACGCTGAAAGAAAGCGGCTGCGTCGATGCTCCTACAGCATCCGGGAAGCGCCCGGGCGATGTCAAGGCCGAAGTCGCTCGGACGAGGAGCAGTCAGGTCAACAAAGTGCGTAGGCCGCGCAAGGGAAAGCGTTCGCCGCATACCGTGTTGGGATCCCCGGGCGCTCAGGCGGACAAGAGTCACATCGTCGCTGTGGGCGTCTCCAGCAGCGTCTCCATCGCAGGTAAGGATGAGATGGATTTCTTTCGAGGTGGCGTGCCGGCACAGTGCTGAGACAAGGACGGAATCCTCACTCGAGCAGTGTACCAAGACTCGAGCCCCTAAGGGCACTTGCTGCACCAACGATTCGGCAATAAGCTCGCCTGTAGTGGCAACCACCAGGCCGTTGGTGCTGATTCCGTTGCTGATGGCATCCGGAGGCACGGTGAAGCTGGCGGCGGGAGCCGTCTTATACGAGTTGGTGGCGGAGAGGGAGACGACGCGGCCGCCTGTTTTCTCGTCGGTCCCCACGGCAAGAAAGAGAAACGTGTCGGCGGCCACACGAAGCGCCATGAGACTCGAGCTCTCGACGCTGGCGAGGCTTCCAGGCACTCCCTCGGGGATGGGAAGTTCAACGACATCGGGCAAGGAGCTATCGAGCGGCGACATGATTGCAGCATTGACACCCGGGCTCGATGCCGGCAACGCCTTCGTAATGGCGCGCCTCGAGGCATTCAGCCGGGCGTTCTGGTCAATGTTGGCCACGAGACGCGGCACCTTGAGTTTACGGCCGTCAAAGAAGGCTTCAGGTTCCTTTGACCAGAGGAGCTTTTGCTGGCCCCCGGAGTCGGCTTCCCACTCGTCGAGGGCAAACAGTCGCAGGAGGTGTTCGGCGATGGATCTCGCCGTTTCGGGCTGGCTTGGGTCCGAGACGTCGAGGTGGTTCAAGCTGATGTGCGTCAGTTCTCGGCGCACCGTCCGGCTGAAGGTTATGCTGGCCATGTGGTACGGCTGCTCGACAACGGCGCCCTGGGTGATCCACAAGACATGCTTGGCCACGTCGAACATCCGCTGAAGGCCGCCAACCTTCTCCGGGGTCATGCTCTTGAAGATGGGCGCGTCAAGGTCCGCGAGGTTGACGAAGGTGCTCAGCGGGCTCAGCTCAAGGGCCTCCGTCTCGGTGGGCAAGCCGTCCAGGACAGTCACCTCGTCGCAGAAGCGCTCCAGGAGCTCGGCAAGCTCCTCAGCGATGCGAGCACTCATGAGTGTTCCGGTGCCAAGGATGACGAGGCTCTCGATGCGGACGGGGGACGAAGACAGGGCCGATGAGAGGGGCTGGCGCAAGAACCGCACCTGATCGTCGACGGCCTGAGCCACCAGGATGGAGATGGGCCAGGTAACGCCGTCAATCTCCGGCGTCGTCGTGTCTACTCCCCCAAACCCGGACCTGCGCAGGGTAGAATGCCACACGCGAGTCGTCACAGTCGGTGCCATGGCACGGCCGTCATCCACGCCCAGCCACCAGCCGGGCAGCCCAGCCATGGTGGTGCCGAATCGGATGGGGTCGTTGTTGGTGAACTCGAGCAGCATGAGATAGCCCCCGGGCTTCAATAGCTGCCGAACGTTGGCCAGTGTGTTCTGTAGTGAGCGCGTGGCGTGCAGCACGTTGAAGGCGATGGCCACGTCGTACGAGTGTGCCTCGTACGCTTGAGATGCTGGCGACTTCTCAATATCTAGGACCCGGTAGGTCATCTTGTCTCCGTACGCGGAGAACGATTGTGCGGCCTTTTCGAAGAAGGCCGGCGAGATGTCGGTGTACGTGTAAGACGACATGGTGTTGCCGACGGCCTCGAGCACCGGCTTTGTAGCTCCACCCGTCCCGGCACCTAGAAAGACAGTTAGTTAACGATCCAACGAGAGAAGTATAAGGAACCTCACCAATCTCGATAAACTTAGCGTGCGGGTACCGGTGCGCAATCTGCTCCGCCATGGTCGCCAGAAGAGAGTGGTACGTGGACAACCCAGGGCCCCTCTCATAGTACTCGTCCAGCATGTTGTCCGCCACCATGTGCTCGAGAATCGTCGTCTCGCCCCGCACGGTAGCCGCCATGTTCTCGCCAACGGCCGTGAGTAGTCGGATGTCGACGTTGTGCCAGTGCTTGCGGGCAAGCGCCTTGATGTCCTCGGCGCTGTCTTCGGTCCACTGCTTCTTCAGGCTTGGGTGCTGCCCTGCAGAGGCTCGAGAGACAGTGTGATTGACCCAGTCCCGGATCAGCAATTGGTGCGATAGGCCGCTCTCCCACTCGACGTCGGTGATTTCAGACTTCCACTTGCGGTGGTAATAGTACGAGATCCTCTCGCAGGCACTGGCCCCGTCGATCTCCTCGACAGATGGCCGAGTCCCCTGAACAATAGACGATCCGTCAGGGGCTGCCAGACCGAACTTGGTGTACGTGAAGACAACGCGGTCATCCGCCTTGGTCGCGGGAGCGAAAGGCTTGACAACCAGGCCCTCGATCTGGACCACGGCGTTTTGGCTGTCCCCGCTCAGGAGATCAATGTACGCCGAAAAGGAACCCAGGGCGCTCTCGACGAAAGCACGAGCCGGCACCGAGACGCCTGCGCTCGGAATCGAGGCACAGAGCTCTGGGTTGACGCGGGTGCTTTGGATAGACGTCGGGACGTGGAGGGACCAAAGCTGGCCGTCCCCCGGGGCCGAGTATGCCAGAATGGCGAGCTGAAACGACGTATCCAGGGTACACGGGTGGACTAGGTACGTGGAATGATCAGCATCTGCGTAGGAGTACGAGTCGATGAGAGCGGTGGCGTGGTTGAGCTTCCGCTGGATCTCACGCATGGTCGTAAAGGGGCCAGAGTAGCCGTACCCGAACTCGGCTAGGTACGAGTAGAAGCGATCAGGGTCCGACGGGAACATGTTGTAGTCGTCTTGCGGAGCGACGGACAGCGCATCAACACTGGGAGTTCCAAAGTGAACCTTCGCAGTGCCCGTCGCTATAAGCTCCGTGTCGCGCTCCGACCCCGTGCTGACAATGGGCAGCGCGTAGCAGGAGAATTGCGCCGTGGCCGATGCCCCCTGGCGCTGCACTCCCGTCAGAGTGACGAGGGTTTCAACTCCCGCGGTGTCTGCTTCCTCGAATGTGATGGCTCTAGGGATGGACAGGTTCTGCAGCTCAAAGAGCTCAACAGGCGTGTTGGGCGACTCAAGGGCCCTCAACGCTTCCAGCGCCATGGCTACGTATCCCGCGGCGGGAAACACCGTCTGGCCCTGGAGCTTATGCCCGCTCAGCCACGAGATCTGCGACGGCTTGAGCACGTTGGTCCAGCGCAGGTCGTGGGCGTTGGACTCGGGAGCCAGGGTGCCCAGAAGCTCGTGGGGAGGCTGCTTCTGGCTGCGGATCCGGCGCGACCGGCGCGGCTCGCTCCAGTAAGTCCGGCCGTGGTTCCACTGGTACGACGGCAGACCGACGACCAGCCGGGGCTTGACGGACTCGCCCTGAACGGTGCGGCTGTACGACTGGAAGTCGACTCCTCGAGATCCCGTGTGCGTCCACAGGAAGCTCAGGGCGTCGGAGAAGGCCTCGACATCGCTGCCTCCCCGGCTGAGCGTGCCGCAGTACGGAAGGGGCCCGGAGCGCACATCGGTAATGTTCAGCGTGGCCGGGCCTTTGAGCGCCGGGTGAGGGCCGACCTCGACGACGAGGCCGATCTGGTCGTCGCTGGAGACGGCGTTCCGGACGGCATCGGCAAACAGGACCGGGCTGGCCATGTTGTCTCTCCAGTAGACGTCCTGCAGCCCTTCAGTGCCCTTGATGGCCTCGGAACTGGGTGCCACGCTGGAAAACCAAGCGCACGAGGCGTCATCGCGCTGGTTTCCCTCGGCCCCGATGGCGCAGGCTCGCAGGGCGTCGACGTAGGCGTCGCCGCACGGCAGCATGTGGTGCGAGTGGTAGGCCTTGTCCACCTTGAGCACCCTCGCAAACTTCTTCTCCTCGTCAAAGATCTTCTTGGCCTCCACCACGGCATCGGCATCGCCCGACATTGTCACGCTGGCCGACGAGTTATGGGCTGCGACGACCAGGCGGCCTCGGAACTTCCGCAGGCGCGTAAGCTTGGTTGCGTCTTCCCACGAGGTTCCCACCGCAAGCATGGCGCCCTGCTGGGCTTTCTGGACGCACAGTCCTCGATAGTAGGCGATGCGGATGGCGTCGCTGGCGGAGACAAAGCCGGCAGCGTAGGCCGCGGCGATCTCGCCCGAGGAATGGCCCACGACGGCTGCGAAGCGAACGCCCGCTTCGCGCAGGAGATCGACAAGCAGGATCTGAAGTGCGGTGCACAGCGGCTGGGACAATTCGGCCTCGCTAATGCGCGAGGTATCGCCTTCAGCCAGCAATTCCTCGTGGAGCTTCCAGGCCGGGCGGTCAGGGGGCGGGAGGGCGGCCAGCGACTCTTCCAAGTCATGCACTCTGCTGTGCACGAATTTGGAGGAACGCATCAGCTCCGACCCCATGGCCGGCCATTGCGCTCCCTGCCCGGTAAAGACTCCCAGGATGCCGGGCCTGGCGGCTCCAGGCTTCGCCCGTACGCCGAGAGTGGAGCCGGGAGTGCGGCTCACGTCTGCCAACTTGGCGTCGATCTTCTCTTTCAGCTGCGACGTCGTGGACGCGGAGAAGGCAGCCTTGGTAGCAAACTCGCTTCTGCGCGCTTGCAGCGTCCAGGCCAGGTCATTGGGGTTGAGCTCCACCCGGCTGCCCAGATGGTCCGAGTATGCCTGTAGCTGTGCTACCAGGGACGACTCCGCGAGCGCCGAGAAGACAAACGGAGTGACTGGTCTCCGGTCACAGTCCGTAGTTGTCGTGCCGAGGGTATCGTGGTACTGCTCGACAATGGCGTGGGCGTTGCTTCCACCGAATCCTGCGGTGTGTTAGTGACTTCACTACAAAGAGGGATTGGGCTCGCACGTACCGAAGCTATTAACGCTGACTCGCCGAGGAACTCCATCCGGCAGCTCGGGCCAGGGAAACACCTGCGTTGGCACCTGCAGACCGCTGTAAAAGGGCTCGACATTTGGGTTCAGGCGGTGGAACAGGAGGTTTGGCACGATAGCACCCTTCTGGACCATGGCAGACGCCTTTAGAAGACCGGCGAGACCGGCGGCACCCTCGAGGTGGCCGATGACGGTCTTGATGGAGCCTACATACAGAGGGAAGCCGGAAGGGTGCTGGTGCTGGCCAAAAATCTTGTGGATGGCCGAGGCCTCCCTGGGATCTCCCGCCTCGGTGCCCGTGCCGTGGGCTTCGAAGAATTGCGGCCGGTCCCACGGGTTGGTATCTAGATCCAGACCGGCGCGCGTGTAGGTTTGGCGGATGAGGCTTGCCTGTGCCTCGGTACTGGGGACGGTGAGGCCGGTCGAGTGGCCGTCCTGGTTGGTGCCCGTCTCGCGGATGATAGATTCGATGTGATCTCCGTCGGCGATGGCGTCGCTCAGGCGCTTGAGTACAACAACCGCCACGCCCTCGCCACGAGCGTAGCCGTCGGCGTCTGCATCCCACATGCGCGAGCGGCCTGTCGGAGAAAGCATGTTCAGCTTGCTTTCCATGATGTAGATCTCCGGGTTCAGAATGACCTGGGTGCCACACGCCGTCACCACTCGCGATTCGCCCGAGCGCAGAGCCTTCACGCCCTGGTGGAGGGCGACCAAGCTCGACGAGCATGCTGTATCAATTGTCATGCTCGGGCCGTGCCAGTCGAAGAAGTAGGAGATGCGGTTCGAGATGACGGCGCGGTTGGCGCCCGTGGCGAAGTAGGTTGGAAACGACTTGGGGTCGCGCAACCAGGTGTCGTTGTAGTCGACGCACATTGTGCCTGTGAATACGGCTGTGTCTGAGCCGCGCAAGGCCTCGATCTTGTGCCCCCCAGACTCAAGTGCCTCATACACCGTTTCCAGGAGGAGGCGCTGCTGGGGATCCATCGAATCAGCCTCGTTGGGGCTGATATTAAAAAAGGCCGTGTCAAACACTCGCAGGTCTTCCTGGAGGAGATATGACTCTCTAACGTTGGTGGTTCCGTGATGGCTGCCGTCGGGATGGTAGAAGCTCGTCATGTCAAACCGTTCCTTAGGGATCTCTGTGGCCACATCGCGTGGGCTTTCGAGCAGCTCCCACAAGGCCGCCGGCGAGTTTGAGCCTCCGGGGAAGCGGCAGGCGCTTCCCACGATGGCGATAGGTTCTGACAATCTCGTGGCGGGCATATTGGCAGGTCAGAATGTTGAAATGGGAAGCTCCAGGCGCGAGTTGAGGCCGGGATGCACCGTGGGTTGTTCCACCTGCTTGATAGACGGAATCGCGAAATGGGAGAGGTTAGATTGGATACAAGCCAACGTCCACGGGACTATGAGGCCTAACAATATGAGCTATTTACATATATTCAATACAACTAACTGTAGGTGAACACATCCTGGATATACTCTCTTCGTCCTTCGTTTAGCATCGTCATGGTCAGTGTGGCCTATGACACAGGAACAATGGCATCCTAACCGATCGCCATCGGCCAGGTCCATATTGACAAAGAGTCCCGAACGTGGGAAGCTGACCGAATGTCGGCGAGGGCTGTGGCCGAACGCCGCCGAGGGTCGTGGCCGAAGCGATTCGTCTCTCGCAGGCTGCGTTTGCATCGTAATAGTCAGAAGGTGTCTTTGAATGCTCAAAGTGATGGAAGACCCTCAAGCACCCCGGTATCTCGGACCGAAGCCTTGCATGACAGACCGACAGTTGAATGTGTCCCCCGGCGATTAGTGCATATGTGTGTCAGCACACTGATGCATGAAATCCTCCGTATGCAGTAAGCACCGGGAAGCCACGTCCAAGGATCGGCCCGCCCTTGGATCGCGTGGGGGAATAACCCTGGGATATGTGGAGAGGATTCGGGTACACGGCTAATTTTACGCCACCGCATGTGTGTGGAATGAAAGGTGCCTGCGTGGTACCGAGATTAATGTTAGCTCCTAGTTATTATAGCACAAGATAAATACAAATTTTATATATATGTAGAGTATTTTTAGTCTTAGCTGATATCGTCCGATATATTTAAGCACAAATTAATTAGTATCTACGATTATTTTAGGAATACACATTTTAAACGCCTTCATTAGCAATACTTATATTTGAATAAATATAAATAACCCCTATTCTTTCAAGCGAGTTATTTTTAATTTTTAAAAGCCTTTAATTAAATACTTATGTGTTTCCAATACCTTGAGACATTGTATAGTTTTAATATTAACAAATTAGTCTTTAAAACAGTAAGGCAGCGTGCTTCACATACTGAGCCTTTCAGCACCTTATGAACTTATTAACTTCGAGTCCACTAGCTCACCAAGTTAACGTCCTCGTTAAAGTATATATGTATGCTACAATCGCATGCCTGATTGCCTACGTACCTCAGAACAACAACGAATACGTCGTCAAAACACACGCGTCGTTAAGATAGCGATCTGTAAGACAAGGTCCACCGCTCCGTCCAGTCTGATTGCTTGTTTGTTCCGCCAGCACCATGTCTCTACCCCAACACCACATTGTCGTGGCGGCGGAAGCCCGCGGCAAGCTCATGATCCGCCCTGAAACCCCAGTGCCTGGGCTGGATGCCGATATGGTGCTCGTCAAGACAGCCGCCGTGGCCATCAACCCGCACGACGCCAAGACGCTCGAGTACAGCTTTGTGCCTGGTGCCGTCGCGGGAGGGGACTTCGCCGGAACTGTAGTGGCCCTCGGTGCTGATGCCTTGGCAGCTGGTCGGTTTGCCATTGGCAATCGGGTTGCTGGCACGGTGCTTGGCATGAACAAGTTGCGACCCGATGTGGGTGCCTTTGCTCAATACGTCAACGCAATGGCCGATTTCCTGCTAAAGATCCCCGACGACATGAGCTTTGAGGACGCGGCCACGATGCCTCTGGGCGCAGCAACGGCCATGTACGCCGTCTTCGGCGAGCTAGGCATACCGGCGTCGCTGGACCATCTGGCCCCTGAGGCGAGGGCGATTGAGGAACCCGAGTTTGTCCTCGTGGCAGGAGGCAGTACCGCCACGGGTACGCGGGCGATTCAGCTGCTGAAACTGTAAGAGATCTTCCGCATGTGCAGACTCGCTTGGCTGACGACGAGTTCAGGGCGGGCATGCGCCCGATTGCGACGTGCTCGCCCTCCAATTTCGCCCTCGTCCTGCGCTTCGGCGCTGAAAAGGTGTTTGACTACCACAGCGCCTCCTGTGCGGCTGACATACGGGCATATACCGACGACGAGCTCGCCTTCGCTCTCGACTGCGTGGCCCAAGCGGACACTACGCAGCTATGCTACGCCGCCCTGGGGCGCGCAGGCGGCCGCTACGTGGCCCTCGAGCCGTTCAGCAAGGCCGTGGCTCAGACCCGCGCGACCGTCGAGCCATCTTGGTTCATGGCTCCGTCGCTGATCGGCGTCGAGGTCGACATGCACGGCGAGTTTGGGCGCAAGGCACGCCCGGAGGACCGCGTCTTTGGAGCTCGCGCCTTTGTGGCCCTACAGAGCTTGCTGGACCGCGGCTTGGTTGACACGCATCCTGCCAAGGTGATGCCTGGGGCCTGGGAGGGCGTTGTGCGCGGAGTAGACTCAGTGCGGACAGAGCCGCCATCGGGGTATAAGCTGGTCTATCCTGTCATGTAGATGGCGGGATCCATCGTAACCGAGTGCTAGACAGCGTACAGCCCACAAGCATTTCAAATTTCAGTTTGTACTTGCCCCGATATTCCACTTTTAGGTAGTTATTCCCTAATACGCCGCTTGAAAGATACATAGCTAGGTGGCAAAGAATGAAGTATCGAAGTACCAAATGGTGCCAATCAGATTGCTTTCTTTAGCATGCAGACCTCTCATCTTTCACCCTCAAGACCCACGAGGTACTATATACAAACTAACATTTGAAATCATTTGTGGGTTGTGTGGCCCCGGATGATAACGGGTGTAAACTTATTCCCTAGCTTGTTTTCTTTTATCTTTAGTATGCTAAATTAGAGCTACCTAGTAAAGAGCCCATGTAACTAGTAGAAAGAAAATCTTAGTTACTTACTTCATCAATTAATTAACTAGTTATTATTAACTTAATTGTTAATTAGTCTTTTCTTCTAATATCTATCATATAATACGTAAATGTGAAAAGTACAAGATATCAATTACTATAACGGATTAGTAAAAGTAAGGGCACTTGTTTTAACATGACACACCGCCCAGGCCGCATATCCGGCCAATATGGGTCGTGACACTCACTTACAGGTAGTGAAGCGATGACTACAAGTAACGGGCACTGAGACAATGTAAACCAACGTCGACCATCCAGACGCGGGGTTCGGTGCCACAGCTACATATGCAGGAGCATGACCCCCTCCTGACAGAAAACGGCACAGGAATGCCGAGATGTCATCGGCACGACAATGCCGATCTCTCCTCAGCTCAGCGTTGCCGATCTCTCATCAGCCTAGCGTTGCCGATCTCTCATCGGCACTCATCGTTCCATATCCAACCCCGACAACATCTCCGACCTCGTTGCACCGAATCGGTGATGTACCTACGGCGGTTATGGTCGTCCGACCAAACCACCGAATTTGCAAGAGCCTCCGACAATAATGGCTTCCAGATGTCAAAGCTTGTGTGACTTCAGTGAGAGATAGGGGTCCACCATCCGTAAGATAAATCGTGCCTTGTCTTTCCCCTTCACTGTCACAACTATTACACGGGTAACTCATATTGGAAACCACTAAATTACTGCCTCGTGCCCTTTATACTCGCGTTATTATTACCCCCAAATCCCTCTCCATGGCGGCAAACGACGTTCAGCTCCCCATCATCGACCTGGGTGGGTACCTTGCGCCCAAGTCTCCCGGGGACCGAGACAAAGTGATTGCACAAGTGCGGGAAGCCTGCAGTGAGTTTGGCTTTTTCCAGCTAAAGGGCCACGACGTGGCCGTGGAGAAACAGCGGGCGCTATTTCAGAGCTTGGACAACTTCTTTAGTTTGCCCAAGGAGGAGAAGCTCAAGTATTCCTTCCTGAAGAACCCCTGCCGTCGAGGATACGAGGCCTCGGGCATGTCGCTGCGGGATGGTGACGCCATGGCCGATGCGAAAGAGGTGCGCCTCCGTCGTCCCCCTGTTGCACGCGCGGCTAACCAAACACAAGGCATTCTACATCGGCCAGGAAACTCCGGTTATAGAGCACATGGGCTTCTACGGCCCCAACAATTGGCCCGACATTCCGGAAGACAGGTTTCGGGGCCCCGTCTGGGACTACTACCAGGCGGCGAACCAGCTAGGAAAGACCCTCTGGGAGATCCTGCTGGAGGGTCTCGGCCACTCGGTAAAGGACCTGGAGCCCTTCTCCAAGAAGCCCATGGTGCCGTTGAAGCTAATTCGCTACCCTCGGCCGTCCGACACGCTGCCCGGGCAGTATGGAACCGGGGCACACCGCGACTTCGGCGGCGTCACGGTGCTGCTCCAGCAACCGGGCAAGGACGGGCTTGAGGTTTGGCTGGAGGACCGGCAGGAGTGGCTGATGGTTCCCGCGCTCGAGGATGTGTTTGTGATCAACTGTGGCGACATGATACAGAAGTGGTCGGGAGGCTTGTACAAGAGCGTGAAGCACAGGGTCATCAACAAGGTGGACACGGAAAGGATGTCCTGCGCCATGTTTTGGCATGGCGACGTCATGGCTACGAACCCGCTGAACTTAGACGACCCGGACAAGTCTACCGTAGGCCAGCTTTGGATGAAGCGGTTCAAAGACCAGATGTCCATCCCCAAGGCCGCCGTTGAAACATTCTCAGCAGCTTGAATGAGGGATGGGGGGGTGAGTGAAGACTCCATAGCTCTTTACTGGGTCACTCTCCCTACTTGGCTTCTCTTCCTCAGCCACACCCGATGTTCGCACCGCGATAACGAGAATGCATTATTTTGTTCAAAGTTATGAAGAAGAACTGCCGTCGTTCTAAATTGGTGTATGCAAAAGATGAGACAAAAAC
>JABSTB010000120.1:0-60987 GCA_013756995.1 Neonectria neomacrospora
TCGCGGGGGCCGGGCGGGAAGGATGAAGGAGGAAAAGGAGGGGGGGAACGGACTGCGGAGGGAGATGGATGGATTCTGTTTGTGTCTCTGATGGATGGGGATGGCGGGTTGGTTTTGGGGGGCGTCATTGTCGTGCATGTTGTGGGCTGTGATGGATGATGGATGCATCATGCCAGATTCGTCAAGGACTTAACTCATTTGTTTGATTTGACTTGATACGTGTCAGAGACGAGATGCGTCCGTCGCCTTTGTAAAAAGTAAGTACTGTTGCCAGTAATTATCATTCGCATGAACAACGGGAACCAAATCAATCATGGTCAGCACGCCACCCTGACACAGCAGCATCCATCGTGCCCGTCAATCTGTAACACCAGATCCACCCCGCCTCTCAGCAGCTGAAGAAAAATTCCAGAACAAAAAGCAATTATTGCACTCACTGCTGACTGTTCACACACACACGTCGCTTCGCATGTGTGGACCGGATCCGAAGGATGGCAGCAGCCGCAAGCCACGCAGTAGGTCGAGTCCACCAAGCAAGCACGAAAAAGGAGTGGAAGCGAGCAGGAAAAAGCAAAAGACAATAAGAGAGACGCAGGTGAGAGTGGGAGAGACGAGATGACATATTCTACTGGGATCATGCTGGGTTATCGGAGATCTGCGAATTGATTAATTATTTATTTTGTGATTATCGTGGTGAGTTTTGCTTCGGCGGCGGATGAGGCTGCTGCCCGAAGCCGCTGTCGAAGGCAAGAAAAAAGAAAAGAAAAAGGATGCCATTTACCCTGGGGCTCAGCGTGCTGTGGGCTTGACACATAATAGTAGCTCCACGGCGCCAAAGCCTGCTTCTTTCTTCTTCTTGCCCATGCTAGGTCTGGATTTGTGTCGATAGCCCTGCGGGTTGATACGCAATTTTCTGATCATCTGTCATGGATAGTTGGTTGACCTTGTTGCCGGGCTTACGGTCCGGAAGGGCACACTAACAAGACCCAACACGAAGACCAACGCCAACGCCAACATCAAGGGCGAACTGGACGCTGCTCACTCACGCACGCACGCATTGCGACCCTAGAAATGGTGATGGGCTGGGGCGTTGTGAGGCTAGCATCAGAAGATCAAGGAACTCCACTTGGGCCCCGGGAGCTGAGACGGGACCAACATGAGTCCCGCGCCACCGCAACGGCCACGGCTTATTGTATCTTACGGTAGGTGGTTCTCCTTTTTGCCCTGCTGTCGTAACTCGTACGTACAAAAATACGCGTTAGGTTGACGCCACAGCCACAAATTCTTTGCGCCAAAGAGGGCCTCATCCGTTCTGTCACCAAACTACAATCTAACCGTAGTAATACGATGAGGCAAGGCCAAGTCCCTTTAGGAAGGCATCTTGGGGCTCGTGGCATGACCCGTCCACGGCTGTGCCCAATCACGGCAGCCCGCCGGCTCCGTAGCCTGAGGTGCTAACGAGTTCTCGGCGGCGCGCCCCCTCCCCGCACCAAGGGCCACGATCACGCATTTTCTCGAACCAAACCCTTCTCGACCGAGTTAGACCGATTTTCCACTTCGCAACCAAGGCCGCGCGCCGCTTTTTCTTCCTTCCCTTGCGAGCAGCGGGCCAGAGATTGGCCCATTGTCATTTCCCGCTGAAACAGGGTCGTCTGGTGGCCCTGACCTGTACACAACTAGCCTCGTATGGAGTTAGCTCTGGAGGTGGGCATGTGCCCTGCTGGTGTGAGCGAGTGCCCGAGTTGTGTGTCTGTGTGTGCCTGCACCCGGCCGGCCTCTCTCTCTGTCTCTCGGGGAGAGTCTCCATTTTGGGGGCCACTGGTTCTTGACTCTCACTCTTGTTTCGTCGATGGAGCCCTGTTTGAGGGCCCCTGTGGGTCACTGGATGATGCTTCGCTGCAGTGGCTCAGCGGGTGACTGGTGACTAACCACTACTGACTAGGGCGAGCTGTCTGACTGGCTGACTGGCTGAGTCGTAGAGTGAGCCAGCTGAATGAGTGATCAAGTGGGTGAGGTGAGCTGGGTGGAGTACCCGCTCGCACTGCACTACCGTACGCGGTTGGTTGTTTTTGCGCCTTTTGGTCTTTTGGCTGCTGGGCCAGTTTCCATTTCGTCAGCGCAATCTACCCACGCAATTGGTGTTCGGCAGAAGCGAGACGGCGGATGCTCAGGATTGGACAGCGGTGCGAGGGCGGTGGGAGAGAGATCCATCGTGCCCGAGAACCACGAGAGGAAACAGCGGGCTTTCGCAGTTGTGCTTGTGGGCTACGATACTTCGTACGTAACTGGCCGAGTGCTAGGACGGCCAGAGTCGTGTCGGTCTGCAGAGGATGGAGACAACTCGTATGCACGAGTTGGAGGGGAGGGACAGACGAGTGAGCGTGCGGGCAACAGGAAAACCAAAGTACATGACAGCATTGGAGAACAGGTCGATCCAGACGAAGATCCCTGGCAAAGCACAGGAACGTGAAGTCATCCTCGTCCGTAAGGTCCGCACCCGCGCCCGACTGGGAAGACCATCAGACGGGCAGGAATATCTTACGTGCTGGGCATTAGCACGGCCCGCCACCGACCCCATCCTCGATGATACTCGCGGCGAGGAACACAAAACAAACGTCGGGTACTAAAAAAACCAAAAACCAAAAAACGTCGTCACTCGCCTAAGCCATTTTTTTCTTCTAGAAGAACGGCAGAAGGGGGGCCACGAGCACGAGCACGAGGGCAGGGCAACACAAAGGTCACTCTCACGCAGGGGACGCGGCCAGTTGGATAATGGATATGCGGGCGACGCAGGGTTCGTGTGTGGCCGCAGCCTGGGGCAATTTGCGGGCGCTCATCACGACGCGACAGGGCGCAGGGGTGCTGCGGAGGCTTGGCTCAGTGGGCTCGATCAAGGGCACTCACTGGCTTGAACCAAGGCCACCACTGGCTTCAATCAATCGGTCATCAACCATCATGGGAGGCTTGTTCAGGGCCCCCCCGGGGCTTGTCTCCGCCCGCCACTGGACAAGGGTGCGAGGGAACGAGGGCAACGCTATCGACGAGGCCAGCCAGCCTACAGCGCAGTCCGGTACCTACAGAGCAGCCTGGACGCCCGCTGCGCACCTCACAATCTCAGGCTGTTCTAGGTAGGTTACAGCACGTCTTCCCAAGGACGCTCCTTGCGGGCGACGTGTAACGTGAACCCAATCCCAAAACCTTTAACGCGACGGGATCTGGCGCGCCATGGTGGGTGGGAAGTGGTTAGTGAGCAGCCCCTTTGAGGCATCGTCCTGACCCTCACCCTCATCTTCGCCCTCTCGCATCCATCCTCGCTCCCTCCATCGCCCCAGTCCGTGGGACCTTCCTCTTTTCGCACCCGCCTTTACGAAATGGAGATGTCATGAGAAATAAAAAACAACCAAAAATAAAGGAACCACCTCCGCCTGGCTTCTCTGGTCCCTCCCGCTGCAAATGACGTTCCTGAAACGGCGTTGGCCTGGGAAACCAGGGTTAGGGGGGAACTTCACCCTTGAACAAGCCAGGCCGACTAGACCATCGAGCTAGTCAGGGGGCCCAGGTCCAACGTGGGCCGACTAAGTGCCAGGTCCTCCGGCAAGCCCGTTATAATGTCTCACGCAGAAGCCAGCATTCTTCGAAGCCTTCTAGAAGGCTAGAAGGCTTCTGCTTCGTCCTTCGCTGTGAGAACTGCGCCCCTCGCCCCTCTCTTGTCTCCCCGTCTCTGTCTCTCTTGTTTCTCCCGCTCACCCACCACCTGACCACACCTCCTCCACCAACTCCCGATCCTCGACCCTAGATTCCTCGATCCCAACAACTGACTCTCCCACCTCTTCACCTCTCTCACCTCACCTCCTACTAATCGTCGCGGGCTGGCGATCTTTCTCTCCTTAATACCCACTTGCATCAACGCCTTCCAGGCAACCGTTCCCGGCCATCCGTCCCTCATCGCAACCAACGCTCCTTCACCCGCTCGCTTCGACCCTCGCCGTCGAACTCGATTACCCTCGACGCTCTCCCAACGACTCTCAATCGCCTTGGCCGTGACCAAGTGTCGACTTGCTTCCTTAATACACCTAGGAAACCCCATGAGAGTCTTATCAACGACCGCCTCACTCGAGTTCTGAACTTCGTAACTACGTCCTCGCCTCACTAGCAGCATTCCCTCCCGGCGCTGAGCGCGCATCATCGCCCTGTCCAACGACAACGAGCGGTGGGCACACCAGCAACATGTTTCCCTTCCCTGTTCAAGACGACCAGGCCGTGAGACCTTTATCCGACGACGACCAGCAGGTCTTGCTGGGACTTGTTCGCCGATATGGCGTCGCCAGTCTCGCCTGCGCCCTAAGCGGTGTCGGCACTCCTTGTGAGTATCTCCCTCATCGACTCACGATAGTCGAATCCCATTAACACATGAGTAGCCCGTGCTTCCACCTTCTCAGCGACTACCCTCCTCAGCAACACCAGTGCCCCGTCTCTCACATGGAGCAGTTCTGAGGCTTCTCACGGCCCCGCTGATGCGGCGTCGATACGCACCCAGTCTACCTGGCAAGACGCCAACACCGACATCCCTTCGATCCATGATGGCGATATCGGAAAGATTCCCGACAGGACGTGGCTCGACTCGCCCGCCCTCATGCAATCACCACTGCCTTCCTGCGATGTCACCTCCAACCCTTCTCCCCGACATGTCACCCCGACCTCCAAAAAGTATCAGTGCCCTATGTGCTTTCTGGACAACAACCCCGTCGGCTTCGGCCGCAAGAGTGATTTTAAGAAGCATCTTTACAACTTCCACGGTGTCGACGTGATCTGGATCTGCAAGACCAAGGGATGCCACCTTTCTTTCGCTACCGAACGAGCCTACAGCACTCACGCCAAGGAGACGCATCGCATGGATGCCCTGCCCAACAGCTCAGCCAAGACAGATCTTTGCCCCCAGGTTGTCTTTTCTTGCGGTTTCGCCAACTGCAAGGACCGCGTCTTCGAGGCTCAGAACAACGACCAGGCATCATCCAGCCGTGACAAGTACTTCGAGCATATCGCCAAGCACTTTGAGGATGGCTTTGATGTGAACAACTGGGAGTACAAGGTGCAGTTGCACAACCTTATGCGCCAGTCCAAGGTCAAGTCCATCTGGAAAACGTGCATCTGGCCTAAGGAGAGGAGGACACAGCTTACCTGGCGTCCGCGCTCGTCTGGCGACCTCAAGCGCATGCTCGAGGCCCGACACCTCGGTGAGGACATCTCGACACTCGTCCGCCTCGCCTTCATTCTCGGTACCTCTCCCTTCACCAACCCCAACACGCCGCCGCCCAGCGAGATCGACCTACAGTTCCCTCTACCCGTCCGATCCGAGTGCTTGATGGACACGGTTGGCCACTCCGAAGGAGCGCAGACCAAGTCGGACGATTCGAGCGCCAGCACCCCCGCAGCCTCGGCCCCCAAACAGCAGCAACCGCAGACCCCTCAGGCGAGCACCTTCCCGATTCGACGCATCAAGCAGGAAACTCGTCCTTCGACTCCTGTGGATGGCCTGCCCGAACCCATGATCCAGGACGACCTGACATCCGGACCTCACCCTGGTACTCCCTTCCCGATCCCCGACGAGACCGTATGGCCCGTTGGTGCACCCAAGTTCGCGCCCGACCAGATGAACACCTTCGCCGATGCCACCATGACCTACATCCTTCCCGGACAGGAACTTCCCCAGCATCAATGGGGCAACATGAGCCCTGTACCACAGTACCACCAGCAGGACGAAATCATGACCAACGTCTACATGACTCCGAATACCAGCCAGCCCTCATCCGCCCGCCCTGCCACTCCGATTCCCTCGAAGCGACCCGGCTCATGGGGGAAGCGACTCAGCCTTGAGAACCTACGCCCGAAGAAGAAGAACATGAGCATCTACGGAAGCCCAGCCTCCGACACCGAGGCCGTCCCCCCCGTGCCCGCCATGTACGCCGCCGAGATGATCCCCACGTCAATGCCGGTTGGTTACGACCTGCCCATGCGGATGGGCCACCCGTCGCAGGGCTTCACCTCGAACCCTCAAGGTTACATGCAGCAGCAGCAGCATCACCACCACGCGCAGATGCAGCACCTCGGCTCACCAACCACCTTTTACCTCGACGACGGGGACATTAGACTCTAAGGGCATCACGGCGAAGAAAAGCGTTTTTCTATCATGAACTTGTTTTATATACTGGCTTTCATCAGGGACGGTTTCCCATACGCTGTACTAATATTTTACCTACCTACCTCCGGGAGGAGGAGGCAAAACACATGACGACGGGGATATCCTATCCTCTGCTCTCCTTTTGACGAGACCACTATACCTTTTCTTTGTCCAACGCCGAGTTCTGCATCATCTGCTTGCATTTATTCCTGTCTGCATTCGTCCAGTTGTTCTGCATCCTCTTGTTTTGCCCACATTTTTTCATACTTTACTACTTGTTTTGAGATACCACGGTGTTGAAGAAAGTCATTGGAAGGGGGGATCGGGATTTCAATCGGGACTTTTCTTGTTTTTTTGAACAACTATTTTTGCTTTGGCTGCGTCGTGGGGGAAAAGAGCGGGAGATACCTGGACCGGCAGAATACCCCTGTGTGCCAGTTGGCAAAGAAGACGAGAACGGGGGATGAGGAGGGAAGAAGAAAGGGTGCGTTTGTACAAGTGCATGTAGTAGGAGGTCTTAATGAAAGAACTTATAAAAATAAGCTGGTTCTAGATCATGTGTGTGATGTGATGCGTTGAAACGCAAATGAGCTTATAAACAGATACTCCATGCAATCGCTGGATACTAGGCAATATGTATTAGACCGATGTCGTGCAAGACTTGTCTTCTGTTTCACAGGGCCGTTCAATCTGGCCAAGATAATTGGTGTGTATGTAATGTGATGGGATATATTGCGTGGAGGACAGTGGATTGCAGATCTTGACTATTCCTGGCGTGTATATGCCTTCTATTCTGCTGCTCGAGATCTTATGTAAGCTTGATGTTTCGTTCTCCATCGGATGCTACTTGGTCTACTCTCAAATCGGTCGTTCTGAGATGACAACTGCTGTGGCACGACTGTGAACGTAACGTAAGCCGCATGCCTTCAACTGCCTACGAATAGCGACTTCGCGGACAGCGACTATGAGCCTTCTCAAGTGTTCATGAGCCAATCCTCATTGCTGAATTGAAGCTGCGAAACACATGTACTATAGACTTAGTTCTAATAGGCTAGTCAATCTCACTCGAGATGATGTGTATGCCTTGTGCGGTGTGGATGACGGTGGACTTGTAACACTTGCTGTGTTGGTTGCTTGCGTCTGCCCTGCGTTCTGCCTATTGACACTGTAAAGTCCGAGGTTGCCTTCTCCCTTAAGTGCATAGGCAGGTAACAGATAAGATTGGACGAACCAAGTGTTATACTTAAACCTTTTTGCTTCATATGGCTGTCCGATCTGGCCGTCACAACGTGCAATACCATATGATGTCTTGCTTGGATGGTCGTGGATAAGACATGCTTGGTTTGGTTGTGTTGGTGGCTTGTGCCCCCCTGCATTCTGCCAAGTAACCTTGCACATTCAGAGGCCTCCTTCTCCTGCTCGTTTATTCCTGGGCCTTAGCTGGTAGGGAATGTACCGTAATTGCTATTAAACAAATACCGTGGAAACTGTTTAACTTTTCGTCTCACTGGACTATTCAATTCAACTCAATTCACGGTGTAGGCTGCCGAAAGTTGATCTTGACCATTGGCCACAGCCTGATGGCAAGACGAGGCGGATCAACAATGCATGAGCTGCACGTCTCAGCCTCGTTGGGCGTTTTCCTTTCTTGTGACTGTCAGTCGCACTGGGGGAGAGCCTGATCTCCTAAGTGAGGAGTGAACTTGCCATTGACATCATCTAAACCACCAAACCCGACCCAAGCATTTCTTGTGGACGGTCCCACCAACATCCGATATGGCCGAACTCCTCGGAGTAGTGTCGAGCGCTATCACCGTCGTCGAAACCGCGGGCAAATTGGTCTCGAGCGCCATCGCGTTGAAGCAGCTGTGGGACGAGGTCCAAGGTGTCCCCGACAGCATCAAGAGACAAATGCAGCAGCTCGAGATGCTGGTTCCGGTGCTTGAAGACATGGAAAACGAATTCCAGCAGACGCGAAACATGTTGCGCAGTGACCGCGCAGCAATACGGAGCTTGCAGTATTGCCGGAAGGCTATGGAGGAGCTGCAGAGCCTGACGCAGGATATGCAACTGCAGGTTACAACTGCGAGGAAAGGCAAGAGAACGCTGGCTAAGTTTAAGGTGACGCTCAAGAAGGGCGTGATTCAAGAGTGCCACGAGCGGCTCGGGTCAATGCTGCAGCTGCTTGCGCTTTCACAGCAGACATATTTGATGTGAGTAATGCTATATTAAAGGTTTACCCTTTGAATGACTGGGGATTTTGCTAAGAAGTTACAGTGCCTTGACGAGAGTTCAGCCATCGATCATCGTGTCTGAGTTCCAGGCGTTGCAGGCTCAGTCGTGCGAGGCAGAGGTAGCTCAAGCACAAGTTGTTGAGGACGAGCCAGATGAAGAGGAGACGGCTCTTAGTCCCATGTTGATAGGCGGATCCTGCGACAGAAGACATTTCACGACACAGACTTCTCAAACCCGATCAATTTGGTCTAATGTTAAGAGACTCCCTCGGCAAGAGTTCGGTTTCTTTCCAAAGCTTTTGTATCAAGTGAGCGAAGTGTCGGACGGACATTCGTTCACAGTCACTTCGCAAGGTAGGCATTCGCTGGCTAAACCGTTCTTAAGGGATATGTTGACCATTTCTTAGTCCACCAAGCGCGAATCCAGCTGCCGTGGTGGCTGGCCCAGAAAGCATGGGAGTTTCAGGCTTATAGGGCCTACGATGGATGGAAGATCCAACTTACGCCGTCGTGTGTTCGCCCGCGAGATAGCAAGGTGTTTGAGTACGCAAGTAAGGGATTAACTGACGAACTATTCGCGGCGTTCGGGAGGAAAGAAGCCTCTCCCTATGACTGTGATTCGAACGGATGGACCTTATTCGACGTAAGTTCTTCGACCTTTCGAGCAAGCTTGACATGTTCAAATATTGACGACAGCGTCAGTGTTCAATGATGGGTTCCCACGCAGAGCTTTCCAAGCAGTTAGTCCTGCTTGGCACGGAACCCAACATGCATGCCCTATTTGTACATATCAAGTACATCTATCCCTTTTACAATGAACTGGCGGTTTGGGTTCCTGAAGGTCTACTAGACTTATGCCAGTTACTCGCCGATAAGGGTCTGTTTGACGACGAGGCAGAGACTCTATTCAGAAATCGTATGGCGGGAACGTCCCGCTTAACCGAAATAGTATGGGCAATCCCTGGACTCATGGACATTATACGGCAGGCAAGCCTCCCAAATCCCGACCAGTTGGCGCCAGTCTCTGGGCTTCAGATCCACGAATGGTTCTTCGTTAAACCACGGGTTTTCCTGAACTACCTGACTCGCGATGACCTTGTGTCGCCAGCATGTTTCCGGACACAGCTCCCCGAGGTTAAGAGTAGTGCTTCGTTTGCATGGAACTACATGAAAAGTCTGTTTCTTGGTGGAAGATATTATGAACGCCCTCAAAACATGGATATGCGGTCCCTGGCGAGGTGGGTACTTACTGGAGCTTCCGCGGAAGAAGTTGTTAAAATGGGGGGAAATGCTACGCCTCTGCATGCCGCATGCCGTTTGGCTACTGAACGACTGGGTAGAGTTAATGCTGGCCGTAACGTTCTAATAGCGGTGCAGGCATGGCTTGAGGTCTTGATGGACGCAGGTGTGGATCTGGAAGCCTATGGGCAATTGGAGGAGGCAGCTGTTGGTAGAGATCTGATATACGAATACTGGGCGCCTTTGAGTGATTCGGGGCTACACAGTGAGATGGGGCCTCACTTTGTATCCTTGGAATATGGACCTCGCCTGGAAGATTGGAAGGTCGGGTATGATCCTTGTGTCGAGGAATTTGCTGGGGAGTTTTGGAAAAGGCTGGCTATTGAGAGGAGGGAGATGCGAGAGCTGATGCCAGGGCCGATGCCGGGATCATGGGAGGATGGTAGTGATGAAGATGAATGAACCCCGAGGAAGGACGAGCGATGAAAGTACAAGGTCATAACTGGAAACTGAGATCTGAAGGTGCTCGAGTTATCATGAGGCGAGGCCGGGGAGGTTGTCGGAGCCAGAAGTGATTGCCGAAGATGGAAATGAGCAGCTCATTGTCCTGATACGATTGGGGTAAGATCTAAGATGGGCTTAGGGAACAGTCTAGTGGGAATTTGTCTGTGTGTCAGCGTAGATAAGATTAGCGACGCAGATTTCTGCATATTCAGTCTGAATGGGACAAATCTGGGGAGATGGAATAGGAATTTGTGGATGACGCTCATCAACGACTTGTTGGACACAGTTCATATTGCTTCACCGCTCTTAATGCATCTGCGACACGCAAAGCCACCTGTCGCATTTGCAGGAATGCCGGGGAATTGCCCTGTTGGACAGAAAAGTCAAAACCCATGCTGCAACACGAACGGCTTTTGGTTGTCGCACCGAGATGTGCGGCACACCTAAGACACACCGGGACCGGCTGTTGCAAGTTTCCCCGCCCGCGGCATCCCTTGTCAAGTCTCCCGCTCCCGCTGCAAACAGACGGCAGAGAATTGATGGACGTTGTCCGAGTCACACCTTCTAGGTCATTCGCTCTGCCGTGCGCTGCATTGTGCGCGGATGGGCACTCAATTTCGTCATAGAGCTGGGGAAAGTGCAAACCAGGGCATTGAAGGCCTCCATTGCAATTGCTTGACCCACGACGCCTTCTTTACGTATTCCTTTCGTCGCTTCATCGTCCCCTTCTTCTTCCGTCCCTCGGCCAAAGCGACACAAGCAACGAACGATGCCACGCGCCAGCGACAGCGGCCAACGGCCAGCCAATGCCAGGCGTTCGTGCTAGTGGCGATATCGGCCATACGCACGAGCCGTGATTGGCCCGAGGTCCCCCGATCCCTCCCCATTGGGTTGGTCCCTGGTTGGAATGGCCCGTGCGTCGCCTCAGCGCGTGCCCAGAACCTCAGAAATTTGAGAAATCGACCTTTGGGGAGGAGCAGAGGAGTCACCCAGCGCCTCTCTGGCGGTGCTACCCCACAACCCACGCCGGTGCCACCCCGGCCACCGGCCGCCCGACCGCTTGTGATATTTTTTCCCGGCACGCCCTTTCACGCCAACGACTTGACTTTTGACTCTTGACTTCATTTTTCTTGCCCCCGTCACCATCTCACATCACCCTCTTGACTGCTGACCCGTCCTCAATTGAGTGCTCTCCCGCGAGGCCTCACTTCCCTCACCGTTCTCCCTCGCTGCTCCCCCAGAGCCTGCTGGCTCTCCAGGATCCGCCTGCCCGTACTCCAACCAACCCACCACCACGCCCCCAGCTCTCTCCTCCACAACCTCCGCGATGCTCCGAACTCGCCAGGCCACCCGCGCCATCAGGGCCGTCGCCCAGGCCCGCGCCTTCACCACCACCACTGCCGCCGCCGCCATCCAGGCTCCCAGGAAGATCGCCATTGCGAAGCGGAATCAAACTACCACCGCTGCTTCGTAAGTCGCACCGTTCCTCATTCCTCCATCCCTCGTGACTGTCCTGCACCGGGCCACTTTTGCCCCTCGTGGTCCGTCCACCGCAGCGACATCGTGGGCGATCTTCCCGACGAACCGACTCAAATTGCCTGAATGCACCCGCAATGACACAGACAAGAAACCCAATCAAGCTGACATCCTCTCTTGCAGTACCCAAGCCCGCGATATCCCCAGCCCTGCCTTCAATGCCGACAAGGACCAGAGCCATGTCCAACCCCTCGTTAACCCCCGGAGGACTGACATGGATGAGTCGTACGCTTTCTCCCACCGCAACCACATAACCAAATCTAACCGCGACGGCGCAGATTTATTGGCAAGACCGGTGGTGAAATCTTCCACGAGATGATGCTGAGGCAGGGCGTGAAACACATTTGTGCGCTTCCCAAATTTGCAATCGCCCCGGTTCTTGGTCAATTAGACACTAACATGAGTCACTAGTTGGATACCCTGGCGGTGCCATTCTCCCCGTCTTCGATGCTATTTACAACTCAAAACACTTCGACTTCATCCTCCCCCGCCACGAGCAGGGTGCCGGCCACATGGCTGAGGGCTATGCCCGCGCCTCCGGCAAGCCTGGCGTCGTCCTCGTCACCTCCGGCCCCGGCGCCACCAACGTCATCACCCCCATGCAGGATGCCCTCTCAGATGGAACTCCCATGGTTGTCTTCTGCGGTCAGGTCGTTACTACTGCCATTGGCAGCGATGCCTTCCAGGAGGCTGATGTTATCGGCATCTCACGTGCTTGCACCAAGTGGAACGTCATGGTTAAGAACGTGGCTGAGTTGCCTCGACGCATCAACGAGGCTTTCGAGATTGCCACGAGCGGACGACCTGGCCCTGTCCTCGTCGACCTTCCCAAGGATGTTACTGCTGGTATCCTCCGAAAAGCTATCCCCACTGAGACTGCCCTACCCTCTCTGCCTAGTGCCGCTTCTCGCGCTGCTATGGAGGTGAGCAAGAAGCAGCTCACTGCTTCCATCAAGCGCGTGGCGGATCTTGTCAACAAGGCCAAGAAGCCCATCATCTATGCCGGTCAGGGTGTGATCCTCTCTGAGGGTGGCACCGCGCTCCTCAAGGAGCTGGCCGACAAGTGCTCCATCCCCGTCACCACCACCCTCCAGGGTCTCGGTGCCTACGACGAGCTCGAGGACAAGTCCCTGCACATGCTTGGCATGCACGGTGCTGCCTACGCCAACATGGCCATGCAGGAGGCTGATCTCATCATCGCCCTGGGTGCCCGCTTCGATGACCGTGTCACCCTCAACATCTCCAAATTCGCTCCCGGAGCCAAGGCCGCCGCTGCCGAGGGCCGAGGTGGTATTGTCCACTTCGAGATCATGCCCAAGAACATCAACAAGGTTGTGCAGGCCACTGAGGCCATTGAGGGCGATGTCGCCTCCAACCTGAAGCACCTTATCCCCTACGTCAAGACCCGATCGATGGATAGCCGAAAGGAGTGGTTTGGCAAGATCAACGAGTGGAAGAAGAAGTGGCCTCTGTCCCACTACGAGCGCGGAGATGGCACCGGCCTCATCAAGCCCCAGACCCTCATCGAGGAGCTGAGCAAACTCGTTGCTGATCGCAAGTCCGAGACCTACATCTCCACCGGTGTCGGCCAGCACCAGATGTGGACTGCCCAGCACTTCCGATGGAGGCACCCCAGATCCATGATCACCTCGGGTGGTCTCGGAACTATGGGCTTCGGCTTGCCCGCTGCCATTGGCGCCAAGGTGGCCCAGCCTGACGCCCTCGTCTTCGACATCGACGGCGATGCCTCGTTCAACATGACCCTGACTGAGCTCTCCACGGCGGCCCAGTTCAACATTGGCGTCAAGGTGATTGTCCTCAACAACGAGGAGCAGGGCATGGTGACCCAGTGGCAGAACCTCTTCTACGAGGACCGATACGCCCACACTCACCAGCACAACCCCAACTTCACCAAGCTCGCAGAAGCCATGGGTGTGCAGAACCGCAGCATCTCTAAGCCCGACGAGGTTATCGAAGGCCTCCAGTGGTTGATCGACGCCGAGGGTCCCGCCTTCCTTGAGGTCATGGTCGACAAGAAGGTTCCTGTCTTGCCCATGGTGCCCGCTGGCTCTGGTCTGCACGAGTTTCTTGTCTTCGATGGAGGTATGTTACAATCCCACAATTAGGATCGGAATAGATTGGATGCTAACAACTGCTATAGAGAAGGATAAGAAGCGCCGTGAGGTGATGAGGGAACGCACCGGCGGCCTGCACGGCTAAGTATCGCCTGCGACCAAAGTTTCAGGCGCCGTTTGTCGGATACCAAATTATTTCTGAATTTTCTTGTTTTTCTTTTACCACTTCATCATCTTGCGGAGTTAAGCTGCATGCTGGGGGGAGCAGAATTTTGGCACAAAAATCGAGATGCACAAAAGCTGGAGACTGGATTGCATTGGCTGCGTTGATCCAGTAGGAGGGCAACGGGTTTGGGAGCTGTCTAGACGTTTGTCCCACGTGTGTGCACGAAGAGGCAAAGCCAGTGACTCAACCTGAAGGCCGGGAACGAGGGGCATCACACGTACGGGTATCAAGAGACCCGTGTTGTACATAGCACATGATGAATTCAGTGCACGATTTCAGAATCGGATGGATATCTGAGTCTCAACACCAAGGCCAACGATCTGCATGATGTTCCAACCCTTTTGAAGTTCTTTGCCCCTGAAGTTTGCGCGACAGTGGGTCCCATTCAGCCCTGCGTGCTCAGACGACCACCTCATTGAGCTTGTGGACGTCGATTCGCGCAAAGCCAGGTCTAGGCCCCAGCTAGCGACGCCAGGCCAGAGACTCATCCGCTTGGGGCTTGGATCTTCTGCCAGGGCATGTAACTTTAGTTTCCACAACATCGAATCAAGAGCGAGGAAGATGAGGCGGATTGAGGGCCGGGATGAACTCGCTTCCGTTTTCAGCGAACTGTCTGGCAGGAGGACTTAGACGGAGCCCATGGGGACTTGGCGTCTTGAATAAGCTCCCAAATGTGAGACGGGAGAGAGATGCTGTACTTTAAGTGGCCTGGAAATGGACGCTGAGACGGGTTGGGAGGATGGATGAGAACCAAGGCGCGTGACATCGAGACCTGAATCTTCGTTGCCGCATATCCTGATCAACATAACTCGCATGAATGAATCCAAGCCGCATTGCCAGCTTAGCCCACTCTAGCAACAGCTGTTTCGTAGGATGATGCCAATTCGCCAGGTTGGATCTAGAATCTAGACCGTCTAGACGCCACCACGCCTCGCGCAAGCCACCGGCGTTCAGCTTGTGGGCATATTGGATCAGAAGGGTTTCGTCCTCGCAGTGTCCCATTCCATTTCCTGTTGTTTCCTTCTTTCTTCCTTTCCGACACGGCACTTCCTCATCAGCTCAGTAACAACGAGAGGCCGCAACACCACTCTCGACTCCAGTTCGCGGCACCCACAATGCGCAGCTGGGTGCTCCTCCTGGCCTTCGCTGCCTCCGCGTCTGCGACTGCGTGCTACTACGCCGACGGCAGCAAGCCGACCGACTACGACTACGAGCCATGCGGCGACACGAAGACGAGCTTCTCGACGTGCTGCTACTTTGGCGAGGGCGACGTCTGCTTGGAGAATGGGTTGTGTAGCCAGCCCGGTAAACACGAGTACTACCGTGCTGCGTGTGCGGACAAGGACTGGTCGAATTGCCCGCATGTGTGTATGGACGGTAAGTGATCCTCTATATGTTCAGCGGTTGTCGCCGTGGAGGATGGCGCTCTAAAAGGTGACTGCCTTGCTTATACCTTCTACAGAAGACTCAGCCAATTGGCTCGCCGTAGAGAAATGCGGCGAGAACGAGTACTGCTGCCCCTCGAGCGGCTCGGAATGCTGCACCAACGGCGCCAAGATCTACACCCTGACCATCCCGGACTCTTCCAACAGCACCTCCAACAGCACCTCCGAGAGCGCCTCGGCGAGCGGCAGCGGCAACAACGACGCTTCTAGCACCAACTCGAGCGACGCCGGGTCCTCAACAGCAGGCTCAGGCGGCAAGTCTACCCCCGTGGGCGCCATCGCCGGCGGCGTGGTCGGCGGCGTGGCCGTCATCGGCTTCATCTTCGTGGGCTTCTGCTGCTTCAAGCGGCGAGGGAAGAAGGCGGCGGCGGCGACAGCGGCTGAGGGAGGTGGAGGAAGCGGGAAAGGAAATGGGAAGACCGGGTCTTCGCAGCAGCTGCATCAGCCGAGCCTGGGAGAAGTTGAAGGCGGCTTGGGCAAGGTGTTTACCGAGGTCGATTCGAAGCCTGTAAACGGAACGACTGGCTTCGATGAGAAGAAAGGGTATTACACACAGGCGACTCCGGCTTCCGACCATAGTGTTCAACAGTCTCAGCAGAGGCCCAGTGAGATGGAAGGCAGCGTCGGCAAGGTGTTTGCTGAGGCCGACTCGAAGCCCATCACAGGTACTGGGTATGACGGGATGAACGGTTACTTTACGCAGACGACTCCAAGCCCAGACCCGCAACACCAGCAACACCAGCAACACCAGAAACCGCAGCAACAGGGCCTCTCCGAGGCGGTGGGAAGCCCAGGCACAGTCTTCACCGAGGTTGATTCGAAGCCTTTTTCCTCTTCCAGTGCCCAGGAGAATACACACAATGGACAGACGATTCCAAGTCCTGTTCCCCAAGCCCAACAATCCCATAACTCCCAGAAACCACAGCAAGGTATCACTGAGATAGAGGGTAGCTCGGGCAAGGTCTTCACAGAGGCTGAATCCACGCCCATCGCCTCTACTAGTATTGCGCAAGAGAAGGACGACTACGGAATGAGGCTCCCGGGCTCAGTCCCTTACCATCAACCACATCAAGGCGTCACAGAGGCTGAGGGCAGCTCCGGCAAGGGTTTTACTGAAGCTGATTCCAACCTAATCTCCCCGACTAGCACCCAAGAGAAGTCGTACTTCGGCCAGACAATCTCAAGTTCAGCACCTCAATTCCAGCAATCACAGCAACAAGGCATGGCAGAGGTGGAGGGCAGCTCGGGGAAGGTCTTCACCGAGGCTGATTCCACCCCTGTTTCCCCAAGTAGCACCCAAGCGCAGCAATTCCAGCAGTTTCAGCAGTTCCAAGCGTTCCAACAAGTTCAGAAGACTCAAGAACCCCGAAAGTCTCAAGAACGAGCCGTCGCAGAGGTGGAAGGCAGCGTGGGCAAGGGGTTCAACGAGGCCGACTCGAAACCCGTTTCCCGTACCGTCTTTGACGAAAAGAACGCACACGAGAAGTCGGCTGGAGCCATTACAATGAAGCAGTTCGAGCAGTTCCAGAAGTTCCAGGAGTTCCAACAGTCTCAACAACAAGCTGCTGCTGAGGTGGAAGGCAGCGCGGGTAAGGTGTTCAGCGAAGCCGATTCGAAGCCCATCACCCACACCAGCTCCGACGAGAAGAAGGCGCACGAAATGCCAGCCGCTTCCGTCTCAATGCAACAATTCCAGCAGTTCCAGCTATTCCAGCAGTTTCAACAAGCTCAGCAGAAGGGTCTAACGGAGGTTGAGGGTAGCCTGGGGAAGGTGTTTACCGAGGCTGATTCCAGACCTGTCATTCCTACCAACTCTGAGAAGAACGGGTTGCACGTGGGGTCTGTCTCAATTCCAGAGCAACAGGGGCTGCAAAGCCATGAGATGGCGTCTTGAACAAGGCGTTGTGGGTACTCATGGATGAAGGGAGTGACACGGGGCATTTGCATTTGGAAGAAGTCAAGCACAAATATGGGAGTATCGATTGAAGCGATGAGATAGCTTGTCTATTGTGTTTGTCTGCGTCATTATACGGTGAGACTAATTATACTAATGCTTGAATTCAGTCATCTGTTCCCTGTAACAACTTCAGTGGGCGTCAATATCTGTTCCACTGACTTTTGCGCGCATGAAATGATATTGTTGTATATTATGTATATAAGGTTGTAGGTGAAAGACGGTAGACCATGTCTAAGTCCCCTAAGCTAGCAGAACTTCCCTACACTTTTGCCATCTAACCAAAGCAAGCTGGGAGCCATTGAGCATATCATTCGTACACCGAGTTTTGATGACCAACATTACGGGTTCAGTATCCCTATTATTGATCGGATTCTAACATGCCTTCCTCCCCACAAAACCCTTAAGCTCAATGGGTGTTGTTACTCCGGATATTTGCCCTTCGCAACAGGGACAAAACCAAATAGATCCATAAACACGGTAAACAGACGACATTTCGCATACTGCCCAGCTTCTCAATACTCTCGGAGACGTGACGTGACGATAGCTTCACTAACCTCAAATAATTACTGCATAGGACACATTGATGATACTAGAGGATTAGACCGTGCCCACTTGGGAATGAACAAGTAAATCACCATCATAGCTTCTGATGTCAATTCCTCTGCTTTGGGGTGACCGTGACACGTAAAGTGGACTTGCTTTAAATGTGCGAAATTGGGCTGGAGTTTTAGCAGAGTTCTATTACTCTTGTTCTAGTAGTTATCCCAACAGATTGATTACTTCAGGCTACTGATGGTTGAAAGCGGACTTTCGTTGTAGATAGGTAGGCATAAAATAACCCTGCTCTCGACAGTCAAGGTTGCTTACCTTGAAATTTTCAAAGTTCACCTAGACTGGGGAAGGGTAGTGTGTTGCGAACGATACCTAGGATGTAAAAGGCAAAGGCTGAAGGGGGTTTGGGCAATACAAGGGAGGCAACGAAGGCTAATGTGACAGCGTGGGAGATTAGGGAGGAGCCACACGTATGACTTGCAGTTGAACAACCTCGTATCTTGAGTAGAGAGATACCCAGTCCTGGAAGCTGGGCTTGACTCTCACTTCGTTCATTCCAAGATGAAGCCTTAAAGCTCAAGGATTTGTCCTTGGTATTGGCGTTCAAGTAGAGTAATAAGGAACGTTCCAACGATGCAATGAGCATGATGGCGTAGTCTCAAAGCTCATGACGGAACGGGACTGCGGTGCAGTTGGGCTTTCGATCGAAGACAACGGAAGTGATAGACAGAAATCAATGGTGCAGGCGGGTAGAAATAGACCATGACCCCGTTGTGCATTGACGGTGGCTTGCTTATGTCTGACAAGGCGAGAGTAAACAGTAGGCACGCACGTCGCAGCAAACAACTGAAGAAGATGGTGGAAATGCTATCCGTGGAGACGTACTGCAATTGCGGGCAGGGGAGTGGTGATAGCACGGCTTCTGCTCGAGCACAACGCTTGTTGAACGTGATGATGGCTTGCCATGATCTGGCAACGAAGACTTGAAGATCTCATGGATGCCATTTCAAAGGGACCAAACTGGATCCAAATATCGAAACCTACCACCGCGAGGCAGGATGCATTTTCCTTGTGTTCTGTTCCGCCTCGCGGGGTATAATCAGGGCGACAGCCTGCCCTGATGCACGCTGATCTCTTTCATGTAGATGTGCCTTCTTTCAGTATGTAGCCCTGGCCATGAGCCTACTGCGCTTTCTCGGGATCGACCGGATGGACACCAGCCATTTTCTTCATGACACGGCATGTTACGTAGGTGACTTAGAAGCATGCAATGGCCTGATGTGCTAGTTAACGTCCTTGTTGGCGAAAGCTGATTTGAATATGAACTGGGGCTCGGCCTGGTCTCAGCTCTCCAAAGTGGAATGTTACCAACGGACTTCAAAACTGGGATGTTGGGGAAAAAGCTGCGCATTCCCACCTCTGAACTGAATTGGAGTTTCGACCCCCAGTTCAAGGCCAAGGAGACGGCATTGCCCGACGACATGGAATGGCTGGTACACGATGGCTCAGGATCAAAGTCCTGGAGAGCAACCGAACCTCATCCCTTATCGTAACGAGCTGTGCCTCGACAGCCTCCCTTCGCACGCCGCCAACACAAAACCGGGCTTCCTCGTAGAGATAGTCCCCTTGCCTACCTCTGAGCCAGCTTCCCCGCATGCCACAATGCCAAATTCTAGTTGTACTAGTGTATCTTCCCATGTGCACTGGTATTTTCTCGGTGTTGAGGGACCCTGGCCGGTCGAGATCGTCCTGGCCAATGGAAGTTGCCTTCACGGGTTTCCGCTGCGGGGGAAGATGTTTTGAGCTCGCGCCACTCCGCCACAGGGTCGTTGAAATAGAACGGAGCCTAGTTGGTGATTTGCTTCGTCACGCAGCAATGACGTTTGTTTCGACTGTGCAAGATTGGTGACTCAGCGTATGCTTTTGTCGTTTAGTGGTGGGTTGATCGAGAGTGGAAATCCTGTAACCATCACGTTGCGATTTAGCAGCAGCTTCCCAACGCTAGGCCTTGGAACCACCTATCTTAGATATTCCCAACAGAAAGCCGTTTCTCAATGCTGATGTACCTTTCAGGTCTTATAGAACCATCTGCCGTCTCGGCCATCCACGCTTTCCAAGCGGAATCCTGAACCATCTGTTGTAACCCAAGCTAATACAACATCGGGACAAGGTCGACGATGATGCTACGTGGGTATAGCTTCGAGATGCAATCAGTCCATCCTAGCTTGACTGAAGTCCTCGATACGAGTGATCGAGGGCAGTGGCTTGTAGGGCAGGGTTCCCATGCGTGAATGGCAACGCAGGCCCAGTAGCGAGGGGACTTGGTAGATCGCGGTCGCAGTGATGGACTGTAGCCGGCGATGGGTGATTGTTCCGAAACGCTCTCGCCTCAAGTCACGATGCTTGGAGTGTGGTATGGAGGCTGCGGCCTGCGTCGTCGACAGTGCAAGGTACGGGGGGAGGCATTTGTTGGAAAGGAGAGGATGTCTGAACCGAAGGGTCTGCTATCGTGAGGTCGTGCCGGCCAGCATGGTAAGCAAGATGTCGACACCGTGCTGGCTTTGTGATGACGGAGTCGAGGAGAAAGGGCTCGAGTGATGCTTGTTGGTCTCTCTGATGACCTGCGGCTGTTTGCTGTGTCGTAGGGAATGCTGACGAATGCATGGAGACATGACAGTTACAGGTTCGGATAAAGAGTTTTGCCGACGAGAAGTCAACAAAGCACCTGCGGGCTTGCGTTCTAGGCTTCGAGGCCCGTGGACGGGTGCTAAGGAACTTTCCGCGCGCCAGCGGCCAGGCTTGGAGGTGATCAGCGATACATGTTGATGAACAACTCTGCTCGGTGCGGAGAGCACTGCGGTTGGATGCTCAAGACGGAGACGCAAATGGGCCGAGAGGGATGCCCCAAGGCCTACGAAGTACTCACAGGACGTGTCGGCTGCCTTCTCAGGGGCCGGTGGCGAGGTGTGAAATTAGCTTCTGCCCTGTGTTTTGATACTTTTGCTGCTCGATATACGCTGACGATCCACACCCTTTTGGCTAATTCCAGGTGAGAAAGATGTGCTCCGCGTTGTTCTCACATTGCTCAGTGGGAGCACAGCCTTAAGTACAGAGTACTCGAACCCGACCCAGACTTATGGCAGCTGCTCTCAGCACTAGGAACTCTTTGCGACGCGGTTCTCGAGGGAGTGGCGGCAGGACAAGCTACGAGGCGAGGCGGCCAACGGTTTACCAGTTGAATGCGGTGCAGAGAGAAGGGCAGGCGAACTTGACCCCGTGAACGCGGACAATGGACACTTGACAGTGACAGTTCAGAGTAAGGCAGTGATGTCTTGGCAGTGGTGGCTAACTTTCTCGCGTGGTGTGGTCCGCGTCAGCACACGAAATCCTCTGAGTTACACATCTACTTGCCTGCTGCTCGCCTACCAGCTGGCATCTTGGGTTTGAGTTTGCTGTCCGATTACAGTGCCGGGCACAGCTCCATGCATCCACGGCATTTGTGTTCCGAGGGCATCACGCAGCTTGGGCTCCACACGCCAAAAAGCAACGGTGAGCCACCTTTGCCTTTCTCCTGGGCGCTTGACGACCCGGTGGAAATGCCTCAGGAGTCAGGCATGAGCAAGCGTCGACCAAGCTCACCTGGAAGCCGAGGCTTGGGGGCCTCTCCGGAGACGTTTCCAGTTCCACGAAGAGCTTTTTCGTGCCTTCGGCTTCAGAGCCTGGGGCTTTCAGGGGATGATGCACCTCCAGACCACCCTCCGGACCATCACATCATGTTCTCTCTGCCGGGCACTGTCAGGGCTCCGGAGCTAGGGGCGAGGGGAGGGAGAGGCGGCCCCTGTCCCCTGTTGTCGCCCGTCGTCCATTGTCCCGCTGTCCATTGCCCATTCACCTTCGTTGATCGCTCACCACCATCACTACCGACTGCGTGCTTGCTTGTGTCACGATGCATGTCGTCCCATGCGCTGCTATCTTGTCGGCATGGCCTGTTCGCAAAGCCGTCCACCCTCCCTCCTTCTGCCGACCTCGCGAGTCTGGTCTATGTTCACCCGGACTAACTCCTCAAATCAGCGGCCGAGGAGGCGGTAGCTAGGCTCTCCCTGCCCAATGAATATGGTGCTCGCACATTAAGGTGCACAGTGCATTGCTGCGATGCCAGCCATCCATCAACGCTGGATCTCGCCATCCCGACAATCACGGCCTTGGGATTCGGGGAAGTTGGAGGCACGACCCATCTTTTGACGTCTGGAGTCTGGAGTTTGGGCCCGGTCTCGACTTTCCTCCACCCTTGTCGCCCCTTGACTCCTCTCTAAGGCACCAATAACCAGCAGCTCTGGCGGCTATCAAAGTGGTTACGCTTGGCCGGTCTACCGCTAGCCCGAGTACATCCTTTGTACGTCCCTCGTGCGCCGCAGTTGCAGCACCGGTCGTGCCAAGGACCGAGTAATTGAATAAAACTGCCAGGTAGCCGGTCAGCCAGTCATTCATTCTAATCTCTGGCTCACCATCTCGTGCTGGGTTCCAGTCAGCCCACTGGACAGTCTTTGGATGTCGCCTTTATTCTTTCTGCATTCCAGCATCCTCTTCTTTCCACTGCCACTTTAGCATCTACAGTTGCGGGTCGAACCCCCTTCCTCCATTCCTCTTCTCCATCGTGGCACATCTTGTTGGCACATCTTGTTGGTCCATCCATCCGGGCCTTCCTCCCCCTCTCAAACGCCCCTCAGCCAATGCAAACATCACCACCATGGACGAATATCAACCCAACGCGCCCGCACCATATACAGGTCGGCTGGGTCTCACAAGGCTTCTCTTGATTCCGCGAAAAGTCTTAACTAATCACCTCATCTAGAGGTCTATCCCCCTTACGGGATGGGCGAGGGGTCCTTCTTCTCCGACAACACTGATCTCATGGGGGCGGAGTCGCCTTGCACTACCTTCAGCGCACCTTCTAATCTTCAGTTTCCGGGGGGGCACTGCTCGGGTTTCTTTGGCTCAGCCGAGAACGGAGGCAATTTCGCAAGTGCTCAAGCGTGTAATGACCTTTTAGTTAACGACTTTGTGCCCGGGCTCAACACCATTTCACTGAACTACTGGAACGCCGGGTTTACCGGTTTTACTGCTGAATCCATTACCGAGCTCTCACCGGGCGCTCCAAGTGAATACGTCCCTACCCCAGACCACTCGTCTCGATCACCCTCGACCGCCAAGAGCCCGGCTGGAAAACGCAAAAGAATCCCGAGCGACCGTCCATCACGCAAATCCACGATAGAAGAACCTCCTCGAGATGAACAAACCAACCAGACGGATATAAACAGAGAAACTGCGAGCAGTCATGACGATGATGGCAGCAGTTGTGAGGGTCACATCTCGCTCGTGACCAAACCGTCAAAGCGGCAAGATACGAAACAGAGACACAAGAGCAATCGGATAGCGGCACACAAGTCTCGGACTAAGAAGAATCAAGCCTCGCAAAGGCTGAGGACCGATACGAAGAACAAAGAGAAAGTCAACTCGGAGCTGATTAATTGTGTGGCCGACTTGACACTTGAGATTCAGCAGCTCAAAATGCAACTCCTACAACATATGGATTGCAACTGCGTTCTCATCCAGAAGTATATTGCTCACGAAGCCCAGGAGTATATCCAAGGAATCGATCATACCTGCGACGGTGAGGGACTCCCTATTGCTGGGCCTTGACTCAGCATTTGGTTGCAATGGATGGGAGGTAATGATACCCACGATGACAAACACGACAAGCACGACAGGTAGGATAGGCAGGACAAACACGACGAGCACAACAAACAGGACAGGCAGGAGAAAGACGGAAACTGTGGCGAATTTTACTGATCCTTCTGAGTTATGGGGCGCAGACTCGAGAGCGGCGAGGATCTAGAATGGATGGAACCTCGAGTTGGTGTGCAACGCAGTCCCTGAATTGCAATCTGTGTACAAAGTAAGCCTTGTTGGCAACTATTAGGATTGGGGCCGTCTCTACTCTTGCTATTGGATGTCAAGTCTGCCTTGGGGTGAATCCTTGGGGTGAAGCCTTGGTGTGAACTGTCCCTAGGCGAATGTCACCACCGTCTCTCCGTTGCGAGAAGGCAGCCCCCTGAGCAGCGGGCCATGTCAACAGACGAGCTTGGGGTTCCGGAGTCACTTGCAATGTCCCAGTCGCTCGTTCGCAGCTCAACCGCCCTCGTGAGTGCAGACCGCCACCAGAGGTTGGGGGGTGGGGGTGTGAGGGCTGGCGACATGGACGTTTTGAGACGCCTCAGGGCCCACGTTAGACAAACGAGCATGGTTTACGTTGGCACCTCGTGTATGGCGCGATGACTGGACCCTGCACATCTCGGACTAAGAGGGGTTCTAGGCCCGTCTCCTTCCCCGCTTAAACCCTCGCCCCTGGGGGGGAGGGATACATACTGTAATGTTGCTCTAGACTCGTGGCAAACGCCACCATGTTTGCTTCGTCCTCCCCGCATTTCCGCAAGGTTCCGGCGTACGCCAGATCCTGTTGGCGCTCCAGTTCGCCACCAAACGGTTGTTACCGTAATCTACTCCCAGGGATGGACCACCTCCAAGTGTGAAACGGTACAGTAGAGGGCCCGGAACGAGGGACCTACCAACCTACCTACGGAAAAGGACCATCGCAGAAACAACGGTACGTGATCCATGCGGCGAGCTCCATTGGGGGATCTAGACACACATGAAAGGCCGGGGTGAAACGGTGGCATGCAGCTTGCCATCTCCCGGCGTTACTTGTGTGAGTTATTGCAGCACAATCCCCGCTTCCAAGCTCACAGCACAAAGGACCGGCGGTTGTGGCACATCGGGATTCGAGCGCCATGGCTGTGCAACGCCGCAGAGGCTCAACGCTGTGCCGCGGAGGTGCTTGGAGACATGATCAAGATAAGGAAGGGCGCTGATCCTCCTGGGCCTCAGAGGGAGGGGCGCATCGCTTGCAGACGGCACCCAATGGCAAGGCCCTGCCTGTCTGCATCAATGCAAACACTACAGCTGTTTCTTTTGACACGGTATATTTTGCCACCAACTTCCCATTTTGTTAAGTCTGACGTGCTCCACACACACTTGCCACGACGAATCTCCCGGCCACCGTGTGGTGCTGGGGGTTTATTATGGGAATACCAACACTGTTAGGTGTCACAGTATCACATAGCTCGGACGACGAGCAGGCCATCTCCCCATTCACGTACTTACTTACGTCCACTTCAGAAAGGATTCCAAACCCTTCAAAGCTGCATGCCCAAGTTTACATGGATCGCCTTGGACTGCGTGTATGCATCTAGCGCATACTGGCCCAGCTCGCGGCCGATACCCGAAGACTTGTACCCGCCAAACGGGATGCCAAAGTGCGAGTCGACCGACTAGTTGATCCACACCATGCCTGCCTGCAGCAGCTTGCGGGCTACCTTGTGGGCCTTGGACGTCTTCTCAGTGAAGAGCGCAGCGGCGAGGCCGTACGCGGTGTCGTTGGCTTTGGCGATGGCTTCGGCCTCGGTGCTGAACTTGGCGATGGCCACCACGGGGCCGAAGATTTCCTCCTGGACGATCTTCATTTCTTCGGTTGTCTTTTGGCAAGTTAGTTGCGAATTTATGATGTAAGCTTCCAACCAGCCATACATACATCTGCAAAGACAGTCGGCTCGATAAAGAGACCCTTGGAGCCGTGCTTGGAACCTCCATGGAGGAGGCGCGCTCCGGCAGATTTGCCCTCCTCAATGTACGACAAGATCTTGTCGTACTGTGGCTGTGAGATCTGCGGACCCTGCCAGGTGTCCTCGTGGAATGGGTCCCCGACTTTTGCGTTTTCCTTAGTAATCTCGACAAACCGTTCGAGGAAGTCATCGTAGACAGCCTAGTGGATGTAAATTCGGGATGTTGACGTGCATACCTGGAGTAATCAGCCTGAGTAAACATCTCCTTGTCAAATACACGGAAAACCTACCTGGCCCTGATTATCCATGATACCGGAGTGGCACTACTTGGCAGCCTGGTCAATGTCCGCATCCTCGAACACGATGCTCGGGCTCTTGCCACCGCACTCAAGCGTGATATTCTTGAGATTGCTGGCCGCAGCCTTCATGATAGCCCGACCCGTGTTAGTGCTGCCCGTGAAGGCGATCTTGTCAACGTCCATATGCCCGGCGAGGGCCTTGCTGGAGACGGAGCCGAGCCCCGGGATGATGTTGACGACGCCTGGGGGAAGGCCTGCCTCGACAACGAGGTTGCCGAAGTATAGGGCGGACAGCGGCGTCTGCTCGGCGGGCTTGAGGAAGACGGTGTTTCCGCAAGCGAGTGCTGGGGCGATTTTCTATGTGAGCATCATGAAGGGGAAGTTCCTAGAATGCTGTCAGAACCAGCAGACCTGCACTTACACCTGTACCATGACCCAATAGGGCTCCAGATTCACGTACCAGAGAATGATCTAGCCACAGACCCCGAGAGGCTCCTGCAAAACATATGCCAGCTTGGCCGGCGACGTCTCGATCGTGCGCCCGGTGATCTTGTCTGTAGCGCCCGCGTAGTACCGGAAGACGTTGTAGGACTCATCGAGATCGCCCTCGAAAGCGGCGGCGTATATCTACAAAGCAGAATATATTAGCCATACCGTCCATGTAAGACACTTCCAGAGGATCCTGAACCCACTTAGCCGTTGTCGAAGGCATCGATGCTGGCGAGAAGCTTCCGATCCCGGTCGATCAGCTCGGAAATCTTATACAGATAGGCACCCCGATCACGGCCGCCAGCTCCGACCATTTGCCCTCGAAAGCTCAACGAGCAGCGGCGACAGCAACGTTGACGTCTCCCTCAGATGCCCCCGACAGGGAGAGTATCTCTTCGTTCGTCCTGTCATATAGGGTTATTTCTCAGCGGTAGTGTCAAGGAGGATAATCATGGTTTGACGCCACGCTAAACAACGTACGCCGGGTTGATGACGGCGAACTTCTCCCCGGAAGCGGGGATGAACGTGTTGTCGATGAAAAACCCCGTTGGTTGCTGATACTTGAGTTCATTGGGCAACGAGATTTTGACTGTGTCGGGCATGGCCTTGGAAGTTTTCGTGATGGGCAACTTGTGAGAATTGTTAAGGAGAGAGAGAGAGAGAGAAAGAGTCAGAGAGTCAAAAGAAGCAATTAAGCTCTTAGGCAAGCTCTCGGTAGCATCAAGACAACTGCAACAGAAAATGCTGACGTATTGCCTTAACCGTCATTCGTCACCGAACGCGGGGTGCAGCTCTCAATACGGCAGTTACGGGTCAAGGGCCGACCAAAGCCGGGGAATGATGTAGACGTTACACTGTAAAAGTCGCAGGCTACAACTTATCCAATGAGGGACGACTTTAGGGGCTGGTGGCAAGTCTGACAATTGAAACACAAGAAAGCCGCTGCGGGCTCTCAACCGATGAATCTGTTTTGAAGATCACGTCAGTGGTGTTGAAGCCTTGGCCAAGACCTAGTTCCCTACTTGTTCAGCTCCCATTTCCCCTGAATCACGGCTTCCAAGCTTGATATCCACTCTCAATACACTGCAGCACTCCAAACAAAAAAACGAGGATCACATCCAAGATGGCTGCCTAAAATGTATACCATTGTACTCCATTGACTATAGTGCCTACAGCCCTTTCTTCACATTGAGCTTGTCGAGGGCTTCCGTTGCATGGAGCTACAGTTCCATTCCGCGTGGCATCTTAACCTGCAAATACAAGGTTGCGAACCCACTACCGAATTCTGAGTACTAAAAGAACTAGCTCCACTCGTTAAAACTTGCCTGACTTCTCTTTATCTACTCACTAAGTAGTGGCTTCAAAACCTCAATCTTCTTTGTTGCCCTCCCACCGAAGCCCCAACCAAACTGATGAGAGACATGGATAGAAACATCAAGATCCTCAGCCCAAGCCCAGACCAAACCAGGGTTCTTCAGAAAGAGTCGACCCGACCCAATGAGATCTAGCGGGATGTCGTCTTCATTCTTTCCTCCAACAATGAGGTCCTCTGCCACGTTACCCGTCTTGATACTCCCAACAGCACTGACAAGCATCTTATCCCCCACGGCTTTCTTGATAAGCTTTGCGAAGGGAGCCTGGTATCCTGGGCCACCTGTGATTTTCTGCATTGGATGGTTTCCCGCGGTGGAGACATCGAGAACGTCGACGCCTCGCTCTGCAAGCAGGGTAGCCAGCTTTATACTCTGATCAATCGTCCAGCTTTCACCCTTGTACTCGGGGTTGGTGTCAAGCCAGTCGGTGGCGCTGATACGGACGAAAAGCGGCATGGCATCAGGCATGACTGCTCTGACCTCCTCCACAATCTCGAGCGCGAGCCGAGTTCTGTTCTCAAAGCTTCCTCCGTACTCATCTGTTCTCTTGTTGACTGCTGGGGTCAAAAAGGTGGCAACAAGATAGCCGTGGGCAAAGTGGAGTTCGAGAACGTCAAAGCCAGCAGCTATCGCTCTCTTCGCGCCGCTCACGAAGTCTTCCTTCAACTTCTTGATCTCTGCCAGAGTCATGGAGCGAGGTGTAGCGAAGCTTTCGCTCCATGCCTCGTCACTAGGTCCCACAACATCATCTGGCCATCCGTGGAGCTCACGAGGTGCACACACTCCGCCTGAGAGCCACGGAGCGACAGTGGAGGCCTTTCGTCCAGCGTGGCCTAGTTGGATAGCCATCAAAGCATTTTGGCTATGAGCCAGATCGACGGTCTTTCGCAGGTTCTCCACATGGGCATCAAGCCAAATGCCAGAGTCCTCTGGAGTGATACGCCCGTTGGCCTGAACGGCTGTAGCTTCAATCATCAAAAGTCCTGGCTGTGTTTCTGTCAGATTCATTCCCCAACTGCCAATTAAGGAGCCACTTACACCTCGTTGAGCCAAGCTGCCGTAGTGAGCGAGATGCCAAGGTGTGTGGAACCCCTCATGTGCGCTATACATGCACATCGGGCTCACCCATATTCGGTTCGGCATCGATAGTCCGCGGATCTTCAGTGGGGTGAAGAGCTTAGGCGTGGGTTTGCCATTTGGCTGAAGTTTCAATGCTGTGCCCACGGGAGGACTTTGTTCTGGAGTAAAGAAAGGGGAACCAGCTGCAGCCACGTTGGTCAGGGGAGCCAATTGCTCGACGACCGCGGGGACCTTGGAAGCAGGCAAAGAACATCTCTGGACGTGACCACTCATGGCTGTTGTGGATGGAAGAGATGATTGCAATTTCGTAGGGAAGATGGGAGGCTAAGATAAACTTGATGGAAACAATCAGCGGCTTAATGGTTAATGAAATGGCATTGGGTCTACAAGCCCTGATGCTATATAGACGACAAGATGATTCTGCTTGCTAATTTAGGCGGCTTACGGAACCGTTATCAGCTTGTTAGAATCCAAAGACACCACAACCTGCTCTGAGTAATGTCGACTATCGCCAAACATTCCCCCGAGATTACCAATCTCTCTCAGCTCATGATACTCCTTTCGATTTTTTCTGGGTCCTATTTCTGCAGCGTTTTTGAAAACACCTAGAGAAAGGGTCATAATCTTCAGATGCGGTGAAAATAAACAATTTACCTCCCCACCATGTAGATCCGATCGATTACGCCGTATATCCGGGACGGCAATTTGTCAGCTTAGATGAGTCAAATTTCTCAATAGATAGAAATTGTTAGTCGCAAGGCGTTCCTAATCTCTTCAGCTAAGTGGGACTGACACCACACCTACGGACATCTTTCGGAATTGAGGGGAGCGCACGTTCTGTGAGGCTAAGCTAGTTGCTGTTAGACCGTTTTGCCCACATTCCACAGGTTTTATTCCCTCAAGAATCGGCCCGTCGCCTCCTCTTGTAGACACAAGTATCTAAATGGCTCGTGTTTAGGCCACATAACGTTATCGACTTTCCCCTAGATTATTAAGGAAATTCGATTTCAAACCATAGCGATGATAGAGCACACTCATACCATGTCTACCATCCAACCTCTCCCCGTGCTCACATATTAGACTTACACACGACGTACACCGGGGAAACAATTCACCAACTACTCGACACGTAATCTTTGATCGACTCATGACACTTCCCGAAATGAGTGGAAATAAGATACTAGTTCTCGGTGCCTCTGGCTACATGTAAGTAAGTCTGGCCCGCGGCATTCTGGTTTCCTTCGTGCTGACTTTTGTCAAGTGGGGGCTCTGTACTCACGACACTGATAGAATCCTCCCAACCACTGATCAAGGAATGCGAATTCACTGCCTTAGTCCGCAAGGAATCGTATGTTGATGCTCTGCGAGGTCAGGGAGTCAACGCGGTAAAGTTCTCGGGTTTGGATGATCTCGACCTCGTGCGGGAGGTTACAGCTCATCACGACGTTGTGATAAATGCTGCAAGCACATTCCACTCTGCTGTAGCAAAAGCTATTATAGACGGACTGAGAGATCGGAAGAAGGCTACAGGCCAGCAAACCCATCTCATCCAAGTTCGTCCATACTCACATTCTGCGAGGCAACCATAACTAAGTAACTTTCATAGACTTCAGGAACAGGCAGTCTGGCAGACTGCCCATTAAACCAGCGATTCATTGAGACGAGGGTATTCTCCGATAAGGAGAACATCTATGAGTATGAGAAATATCGCGAGAGCATAGAGCCGTTTCCTCAAAGGACGACCGACGTCACCGTGATGGAGTATGGCGAGAGCGCAGGGATTAATACGTACATTATCATGTCGCCTACTATCTACGGCCTGGGCAGTGGGCTTGTCAAACGCACATCCATGCAGATAGAAGCACTTGTCCGTGCTGCACGCAAAGACAAGTACGTCAGTGTGGTGGGCTCTGGCGAATCAGAGTGGGATCATGTTCACATTAAGGACCTGGGTCTGCTGTACGAGTTATTCGTTACAAAAATCCTTGGAGGGGATGACCTACCATCAAACAAGCAAGGGGTGTATTTCAGTGAGACTGGTTATGAATCATGGAGAGCAGTATCCGAGCACATTGCAACGGCGGGAAAGGAGCTGGGTGTTTTGCCGACTGATGAAGTACGCCAAATCTCACTCGAACAAGGATCAGAAAAGCTGATTGGATCACTGGGAACTGATATAATTGAGCTTGGCTGGGGATCTCGGTCAAGATCTAGGGCCGATTTGTCCCGTGAGATTGGTTGGAACCCGACAAACACATTTAGTGATTTTCTTGATCACTTTACTATAGTCTGGAAGGAGATTCTCAAAGAGTAGTTTTACATACAATTGAGCGCACTCGATTTGGAGGATGTAAAAGGTTTGCCGTTGTTCTTTTCCGACTGGATGTTGGGGTGTTAAATACTAGTAGAGGAGAAAGTGGAATGTCCCAGATGGTCACGACAAGACACAGATCTTCCTTTGTCCTCGGAAGGCCCTTAAATAAACCCTAGTGCTCCTTTTAACACAACCGTAACTAGTATTGTCAAAACAAGCGCGATGCAAGGTGCTGGACAAGTCAACACTATGGCTTACTATATTGTGACTGGTTCTGTTACTATCATCACAATATTAAGAGAGCTCTGGTAGGCATCTTGGGCACATTCAATGTTGGGAATTAGAGAAATATGCTAGAATAATTCTGGTTTCTTACAGGGAATTGGAAAAGGCCACGATAAAATACTGGCGGACTGGTGCCGGCATTTCGCGGTACTGTCCCAACTTTCCCTCAACGATTAACTCTTCAAGGCTGGCCTTGGGATAACCAGAAACCTCCCAGATATCTGTTCCAACCATGCTGACTTGCTGGCCAGTACCCCAAATTTTGCGGCAGTACCATGCGAGTGTAAACCGTATGCCAGCACGCAAGCCATCGGCAACTTCAGCGTTGACTTTATCCAGTCTGTGCTGGAACACCTCCGGTGCTTGGCCGTGCTTTTTTTTCATGGCTGCAGCCAGTCCCTCCCCAGTGATTCTCATTTCTGAGAGACCGATGGTGCGGTTCTTCAGCTTCGAAATTGGTGTACTGGCAAAGATTGATGCATATGCTGCAGCGACGTAGCTCTTCGTGCTAGTTTATTGCGCGTATTAGTCTCAAATTTGTAGAACATGATACAAGCCGCCGTTCGTATACAAAATAGAGCCTGTCGCCAAGTAACGAAGTCTTCAAGACATCTTTGCTGAATAACTCACCACAGGTTCAGACTTTCCCCCTTGCTGTTTCCAGTGAATGTTATCTTATTTCCGATGATATCAACTCCCATTGCCCTGTAACGTTATCAGTAGGTTAAAACACACACGCCTTGAGTGTCAAAGTACTGCTGACATCGTGTTTAGCGCGAATTCTGCAAAGTTGCCAGTGAGGACTACCGTAGTCGCAATACCAGCTGCCTTGGCTGCAACTTCAACGTCATTCTTGTTCTTGTTTACTGGGATTTGAAGGCCCTGATCATCATAGCGAGCGGCAAGGTCGGACGGGGAAAATAGTTGCACATCGGTATCAGGGATCGCCTTCACGATTGCTTGCTGCCTCGTCACACCTTCATGGCCAACAAGGGAGCTATAGGAGGTTAGCGGACATTGCATCCCAATTACTTTTTGACATCGCCACTGGAACTCGCATCACTATGTCCACATCTTGTAATGCCGCAACTAGGGCGCCATGGTTTTCCACGTCCACCTCAAATTTCGCAACGTGAGAGGGCAGACCCGAGATATCAGACCCAGGACGGTACAACACCTTCACAGGAGCATTCGAGGCTGCGAGAGCGTCAACTATCGCGGAGCTAGCCCACCCACGATGACCATAGACAGCGATTCGGTTGTACTGCGCCATGTCGAGGAAATGAAGACGGATCTAGCTGTAGCTCTTGTGAAACAAACCTAAGGCGTGTTCCTGGACGTGATATAAACCTCATCTTTCGGTACGCCCTTCACAGGACACAGCAAGCAAAGCATATCACGATAGCTACAGCTGACAAATCGAGAAATCCTTACGACTTCCGAAGCACAGACTGCAGCGCCCACATTACTGCCGTAATAACCCCGAGTGTTGGACGCCGCCACGTCGCTATCTGCCCAAGAACAGGCGTGTGCTGGTTTCTCCCCTGATCCGTAAGGGCGAAAAGTCACTCAGGTATTGCTTCAATGCTATTGGTGGCTGCATTTCAACCAAGATGTGGGACTATCCTGAAACAATGACGTTCAGATCTGGGATACAAGAACTCCGAATAAATTGGATGACAGGGTTGTTAGTATGTTCAAAGTTGGATTATAAATCGAGGTTTAGTACCCGGCATACTAATTTATTGCATTAGTTACGTAGTCGTATGATTTCCTTGGCGGGTGCACTGCGTTCATGACGCACGAAACTGCCCACTGGCCTTAACCTCAAATTACGCCGGATATAGGAGTCCTTGAAGGGGAGATTTATTTGCCGACAACGGGATAATGAAATCAGTCCGCAAGATTAAGGAAGTGTCTTGATTCCACATATGTATCACAAAGCATTCCCGTTGAGAACCTGTGGTCTCCGCGAGGGTAGCAAGTGATTAGGGGCGAGCAATTTGAGACTGATTTCAGGCAAAGTATCGTAGGAGACGTTACACCCGGAATCGAGAGGTTAAAAGGTTTCGAATAAAATATGATCTTAGTAGGGATAATATTATTACACTTTTCTATTTCATCGCGTCAGTATTTACAACATGGCCCCTACCCGATTCCCTGCCGAGGATGTCGATCCTAACCCTCTTGGCGAGCCTTTGAGGTTTTAGTACGGCGGCAAAACAGCCAAGAACCGCTTCGTGAAGTTAGTACTGACCCAGAGATTATCGACGCGAGATATTAATGACCTCAAGAAGCGCGGTGTACCTACGAAGGACCTCATTAATGTCTACCGCCGTTGGGGAGAAGGTGGCTTTGGTGTTATCCTCGCGGGCAACACTATGATCGACTATGAGCAACTGGAGTCAGCTGGGAACATGATAATCCCGCTAGATGCGCCGTTTGAGGGCGAGCGGTTTGAGGCGTTCATGGAGGTCGCAGATGTGTCGAAGAAGCACCGTAGCTTACCGAACCCATCTCATCGAGCGATGTACAGCTAGAGGGCGATGTTATTGGCCAGAGGTTGCGAACCCACGAGTAATGATTGATCATATTGGTCAGTTTTCACATGTTGCTGAGTATTGCTACCAGGCTAGTTTCGAGGGTATTAAGCTCTATGGTGCATAGTTTGGCATCCTGTCTGAGATAAATGAACCATCATTAAAATAATTCACAGTGGCTACCTTCTCTCTCAGTTCCTGGTGCAAGCACCAACAGTCAAATATTTGAAGACGGCAGTTCGCTCCTAACCGCGGACGTATTATTGTCGAAATAAGAGATGCTATCCGGCGACGCGTGCCGGACAAGTCGTTTAGCCTAGGCATCAAGGTCAACAGCTTCGAATTCCAGGACGGCGGCTTTTCAACCGAAGACTGCGAGATGCTGTGTCGCGAGTTGGACAAGAACGCCTTAAACATTGTTGAGCTCTCAGGCGGCACGTAGGAGATTTCCACGTTCGATCACAAGTGCAAGTCGACCCGAAGGCGCGAGAACTTCTTCCTAGAGTTCGCGAATGCTGTCATCTCCGAGCGAGTGAAAAGTAAGACATACGTCACTGGAGGACTACGTACAGTCGCTGGGATGGTCAAGGTACTTGACACGGTGGATGGTGTTGGGTTAGGGCGCCCGGCGTGCTATGAATTCGATCTGCCACGGAAGCTTCTTAAAGGATGAAGGAGGTAAAAAGCGCAGTCCAGACTCTACTTGATGAGCGGATTTCGGGATGACGAATCTGGCGGATGGGACGCAGTAAGTATCCTCCATCCCCTCTCGGTACAGACAACACTGTACTGACTCTTCAGGATTCGGATAGTCGGAATCGACAGAAACCCCTTCGACCTAACGCAGGAGGAGTACATGTTCGCTTTCAACAAGTCGCTACAGAAGTGGGCTGGACAGATGGCAGACAACAAGGAAAACCCAATGTTTGGATTCATCGACATTGAGAGCGTCGAGCTGCAGCTGCATGGAGCGGTTAAATGCAAAAATATTCTGGGCACGGGCGGTCGATATAGAAATCACCGAAAATAGAGATATCTGTTGAGTTGACAAATAATTTCGCAGACCTTGTTACGAATCGCTTTCATTGCTAGATAACGCAGACCTTGATCTTGGCTGACTAGAGCAGTTCCATGTGGCCTCAACTCTCCTTAGGTAGATTATTTCTAACCTCCAAATCTTTCATCACTGGCTCCCATAGCCAGTCCCTGCCAGCAGTCTCCCTCTCAACCCAAAGATCCCAGGCTGTCTTTCCTTCTGCATTTTGAACCGTCGGATCTGCACCAGCATCTAGGAGCAGTTTCTTCATACCCATCATGTCATTTCGGTCTACAATCTTTTCGATTGCTGCGGTTACCAAGATCATAAGAGGCGTGAAACCAGTCTCGGTGTGGAGGTTGACATCTTCAGAAGCACCCTTGTCGAGTAGTAACTTCAACGCACCAGGATCCCAGTTGTAAGAGGCGAAATGGAGCGGTGTAGCGCCAGCAAGGAGCGGCCTCCGGGTGTTTCCGCTCTGTTTGGCATGCACGTTGGCCCCGTTTCGTATGAGCATTACCATCATCCGTTTTCGAAGGAACGCATGATCCGAGGCTGCCTTAGCTGTCGACTTTTTATCCAGGATTAATGAGGCCAAACGGGCGAGAGGAGTCTTTCCATCCCTGTCGAGAGCGTCAATACCAATGATCTCAGTGGGAGCCCTTGTAAGAATAACATGAAATCGATCCGCAGATTCGGTGAAGAGCCGGCTGTACCCTCCTAGGACACAGTGCAATGTGTTAAGCCCATCAAGGGAGGGGGCCTGAACATCCGCACCGTACTTCAGTAGCAGCTTTATGGTTTCTCGAGCATCAACAACAAGTGGCATGCAACATGCACATGTCAACGGAGGAGTTCCTCCACCGTCTGGCATGTTTGGATCAGCCCCAAGTTCAAGTAAACGCTCCAGGACACGAGATGCTGATTTCGGTGCCATCCGCTGAGACCTGTTGATCCAAGGTGGGTTGGTTAAGAAGATGTGAATCGGTCGACGTGTGATCCAGCCCAGCTCGTACGACACATTCACGTCCGCCCCATGGTCGAGCATGAAATGAACCACTTTTAGCAGGCTTCGGCCCCGCGCATGGTTCAATAAATAGTTGAGCAGGGATGAGCCTTGAAACGAAGTGTCGAGCTTGGCCCCGTGCTTCAGAAAGATGGAAACTGTCCTGAGTTTGTCCTCTGCATGAAGTTCTGGAGCTAGAGAGGCATTGAGAAGCAGGTGTGTTACTGGAGTTACTGGCTCGCGGTCGGATTCGAGGGGGAAGAACGTCCTAGTAGTAGAAGAGCCACTCTCGTTGCACATCCAGCACTTGGCTTCCATATCCGCCCCGCGCGTAATGAGTAGGTTTGATAGCGCCTGTGCGTAAGGCATAGTTACTGCCAGATATATGTTTGTCTGAAAGGTTTCCAGGTTTTGCGAGCCATGAGCCTGTATCATTCCCCCATGCGCCGGGGCACCGCGATCGAGGAGAGTCGCCACGAACTTCATTGCCAAGCCAGAAGAATAGGCTGCGAGGTGGTAAATCGCGTGGTATATCAAGGACCCTCCAGGCGGTGTTGGATGTGTCACATCTAAGCCAGCGTCCAGGAGCCAGTTTATCACGGATATCATGCCCAGTCGCGTAGCTTCGTGCGCTGCAGAGGCGGTATCTGGCGTGACATCATTTATGTTGCATCCGAGATCAAGCAGACACTTGACAGCATCCAATTTCCGGTTTGAAGATATCTGGTAGGTGAGGGGCGCCTTGGAATTGGGGAGGGGATTGATTGAGCTTCCGTGGCGAACGAGGGCCCGCACCACCTCCGCGTTGCGTGCAACATGAATTGGACGCAAGACATCTACAGCGACAGTCGCATCCACGTCGGCTCCGAAGTTGGCAAGGAGGTCGATAATCTCAACATGTCCGTAACGCGCCGCCTGGTGCATTGGTGTCATTCCGTATGATCCGGGAGGGCGAAGACCGCCTGAACAGCCACGGCCTAGAACCGGCTCGTTGATCCAAGGACCCATTTCCTCCACGTTGAGGATGTTCCTGATCGTGCCCATATTTCCGCAAGAAGCGGCCCATGCCAGGATGAGGCCTCGAAAGCGAGGGTCCGTAGTGTCGTCGTGCCTCATTTTCGTAACACGTGATGCCTTCCGAGGAAGTTTCAGGTACAGAACCTGAGTGATGACTTCATGGTGACGGTGATTGGTGAGCACCCAGTTGGCAACTGAGCTGTATGGCAGGTGGCTTGCGATTTCATAGAGGATATCGAGGGGTAGATCGCAAGGATCCATCGCGATGGTCATTGAAACACAAGCTAGGTGACAGAGTATAGATCGTCGTTATTTAAGGCTTGCGTTGCTTCGAGATGGTGGAAGTGATAACTTTTGTGTCGCATGGCCACGTCTACTCACGTGGACAAGTAAGCGCGGCTGCTTGGATGATCCTTGTTTTGTGACGCCTCTTTTTGTTGATGACATAATTCAACACCAACAATGCTATTTGTAGTGATTTCACTGTGAGTTCATACGTAGACGGACGGCTGTGAGTCAAGTCGAACCTAATTCATGCTAGTTGAGGCTTTGGGTTCATTTAGTGAGCTTAATGTGGAAGGGGGGCTGTTCGCCGGGGTCAGACTACTGTAATCCACGCGCGGATGCTCATCCTTGCTGTTTACTGACTCATTTGAGGTACGATCACGCTTCTGTTGTTAACGACTCAATGGAAAGCACCAAATCACAAATGCAGTGGACTACTTCTAATTATCGTAATTTTAGATACAGGTAATGACTCTGATCATTCGCGAGTCATACTAATTGCGGCTTAGGCTCATTCAGCAGCCCTATGGAAGGAGGCTGTCCACCGACGTTTCACTTGTTCTTAGCGTCATTAATTTCCTTACATCCGTCCCGGAGCCGCTCACTAGTATGAAACATGAGAACTCGAACATGTTTCCATAAATCGTCCAAAATGTTCTAGACGTCTGTTATCACCAAAACGCCAACAAGCCTGCCCCTACGAGCATGCTAGTAAAGACGGTAAGTGCTTGCAGGGGTGTCGGCCCGGCTGAAATCGAAGCTGCACTATCATCATCGTCACTGTTACCATCGCCGCCGCCGTCAGTTTCAGCCGCCGCTGTATCAGTGGCTTGATGCACAAGCGGCACGGCAGGAATCCACGTAATGATGTCCCAGTCGGTATAGGAGGATTCGTACACGTAGTTGGAGGCCAATGTACCTTGGCGGGTCATCCAATCTTTCGTTACGGGAGTAACAGACAACAGAGGAATCGCCGAAGGGGTTGTAGCCAAAGTATTGCCGACTGTGATGACAGCCCCTGATGGATAATAGACGTTGCAGTATGTGGAGTAGCCAAGGTCATCTGGTGATCCAACCGATGAAAAACATGCTCCATTGATGTTGCCAGAGTAGCCGCTGTGAGATTATTAGCCTTATTTCGTCGCGATACACTGGAAGAGGAGGCTCGGTTACCTTGGACAGCAGTATGCAAGAGTCTCAGATGACCCTAGCACCTTGGTCCAAATCTCTGCGTCGGCGAGTACCTTGGCGGGCAGCTCAAAATCTGGGTAGGCCGAGTAGGGGTCTTGGGTGAATACACCCGATACCTCGACAGACCCGGTTTCTTTTGCAAGGGCGATGCTTCCAACAGTTGTCCAACCTAGTGGACAAACTAACCCCGGCGAGTAGTAATGGAGGAAGGGTTGCATCTCTGTCTCCCATCTTTTCTCGTTAAGAGAGTCGATGACTGATGAAGAGGGCCTGCAATCGCCATAAGGCTTGTAGCCACAAGTCAGGTACGCATAAACTGCACCAAGTCCAGTAGTATTCCCGTAATACAGATGGTCTGTTCCTGTGCTACAAGACGCCGGCACGGTATACGTTGTCGTCAGGGGACCGAGGTTCGTCACTAAGTAACCGAAAAGTTCTGTAGTAGTTGGCATTTTGATAATCGGATAAAGAAAAAAACTATAGAATGGAAGGCCGAGCGGGAAGTCTCCAATGTTTGGCTTGAGGCCAAGTACTGGTTGCAAGCCGTGTTATGTACTACGTAGGATGCGTCTGTTGATCAGGCTAAATGCTTAGCAGGATCCTCTGTCGGCTTGGGCGGCTACAAGTGGTAACCGCACCGGGCTGGTGCATGGAAACGTGACCTTGGACCAACAAGAATGGGCCCTTGCTTGCTGTGAGGGTCTGGTTCTGGGTGTAATTGAACGGAGTATTGGTTGACATCAGGTGGTCTAGGAAGTGGCCGAAATGAGCCAAGGCGAGCCAAGACTTTCGGATTTGTTTTCCGACTTGCGGGAAATTGATGTAGGAATTCCTAAACCACATGGATAACCCAATTTTTCAAGGTAGGCAATGTGATATGTCACGATGTTGGACCTCAGCTCCATCAGTGGGCAGTGTATACCAGGCTGAGCACTTCCTGAAAGTATTGAAGATTCCCCACGAGTAGAAACCTCATACTAATATAAATAAAAAGGAACACCATTTACTGATATCTACTAGCTGCTCGAAAAAAAAGTATCCAACCCGACCAGGAATACCATGGCCGAAACGCCTAGGGCCAACTCAATCCCAAAACGATCGTTTGAGCATCTCCTTCAAATCGTGACTACCCTCGGATCCCTACCTAAGCAGTGGCTACTCCGCTTGCGACCGAGGCCTGTTGCAAGGTCTGAAGCCAGATGCACAGATAACTCATGATGGCCGTGAGACCCCAGAGAGTGCCAAGCTCGCCAGTGGCTCCGCTGCCCCGAAACTGGAACTCGCCGATGTTTGAAATGCTCTTAAAGGCCTTGCCGTCTGCCCATACGGCAACGATCTCCTTTCCGTCCTTGGTAAAGCCATCACCCCGGTCAGCGACCTCTTCGTTGCCTTCCCCAGCCATGCTACTTCCCAATCGTACCAGCTTCCAGCCTGAGCCTGACTGCCCGACGCTCTTGACCTCACTCCCGCGTGAGTGTCTCCACTCGAACTTCTCAATGTGTCGATTGTCGCCCTCTCCTACTTGTATCCCGAACCAATAGATTTCCTTCTTAAACGTACCGATGTATCGCAGTATCTCCTTCCCGCCTGCAATATCTGTGCTCTCTAATGCTGGAAGATTGATTGCAAAGTCCAGATCCCCTTTCCCTTCCCTCGTGACAGTAGCCAGCGGAGCGTGCTCGATGCTTGGACCATCGTGAAGAATCAGGCCACCATACCAGGCGTCGGGGGCACTGAGGGCATATGTGACATCGGAGTTGAGGTCAGTAAGGTAGCAAATAATCTTCAGACTGAACCCCTTCTTGTATGCCAACCGGAAAGTCTGAGGGAGGCCTCTGCTGGCGGTTTCTGCTGACATCTGAGGATTGGCGCTCATTTTCGATTTCGAGTTTCCCATCTTCGAAGTTTGGTCCGAGGGCGCGTTCTAGAGACGAGCGTACAGTTGAAGAAACGATGAGAAGGTTAAGATGTTTGAAGATGCAGAGAGCTTGGATGCTCCTGGCTCGCCGTCGGATTATATATAAGCGATGAGACGAGGCTGTCGCAATTGCCGCACATCTCACTTCACAGCATCGCCATGCTTAGGGTACGTCAGTGGCTCAACTACGGCCAAATACCCGGCATTGATTGGTTCTGATGAACTCGCACTTGTACGGATTTGGAGCTATGCGGCGCTCCGTGTCCACTTTGGTGGCTGAAGTGAGAAGAGCTGAGGTGAGGATGAGGAAAACATGCGATTCGGGTTGAGAATAGTGAATGAGTTGTTGTTAAATTTTGTTTAATCTCCTGCGATTTTGATATTAAGAAATGATTGTTCTTGAAGATGAAAATTTGTAACATGCAATAAGCATCAGCTCCTGTAGGGAAACCATCCGCTTCAGTTTTAGTTGCAAAAGTTCTGGTAATGGTTTGTGAGCTCGTTGGAGAAGCTGGCAGCGAAAGATTCAAATAATAATTAACAACTACCCAACGAAACTTGAGTGTGGAGTATGTTCGGTTAAGCTAGATGTAGAACCATGTGTGATTGTGAGCAACCAACCTTCGAGATACTCTTAAATGGAGCTTTCCTCTACTGCATCACTAAATGAATAACTCTAGGGTTTGAATTGAGACTACATGTCTTATTGCAAGGCATTTTGATAGATTGAAAGAGAACGAGATGGAAGAATCCTCTCACCAGCCTGAGTCTTTCATTGAGGATAACACGCATGCGGAGCGGGCTGGGGATTTCTCCCTGCTGGCAAGTGAACGTGAGTTGGCGCCCCAACAACACTCATTACAACGACTGGCATTAGCGATTTCTAGAAGTTATATTTCATGAGAAGAATTACTTTTACGGAAAAAGTCATTGCTTTGATACTATGGTACAACTCCTGCGGTCCTTCAGTGACAGGAGGAGAGCCAGACGAAAGAATAAAAGAACAATAAGCCCCGGCTTTTTAGGCAAGGCATACATGCTTGAGAAAGATGGTTAAATAGTAATTCTTGTCGGTATGGTTAAGCTGGGGTGGCTAGGACTGAATCATTAGGTTTGCTTCTATTAAGGTGGATGACGAAATGCGGGCGAAACCGATAGCGAAACCGATGGAGAGAGAACATCAATGCGCGATCGGCACTCGACGCTAATTGCTTGCAATCCGCTGAACGTAATGCGAGGCGAGCTGCGCCCATGAGAAATGATCAAACTGGAGCGCATCAATCACTCCCTTGGCTAGTATATTACCCCATGATCCGGAAAATTTCGCATCTTGATCTAAAGATAGCTATAAAGTCCACAAAATCTCGGCCGCACTGAGGAATGCCACAACCCATGACAACATAGACGTGAAGCTCCTAGCAGCTAAGACGGAGATTGGGCACAAGGGCCCGTGCAGTGCGAAACCGAGAGGCAAATCGATGCCGGAAGTCGACGAGCCGGCACTGAGTACCGACCGGCTTTGACAATTGTCCTGAGCCACTGCGATCGTCGTCATGGGCCATATGGACCCCTTCGGATAGATTGTGATAGACATGGATGGTTACGTGCTAAGGAATATCTGCCTTTTAAAAGACTCGCTGTTTCCCAATTACTTCTGAAGCTCTCACACAGTTACTTCATTCGACATCCCTCTAACAACACGATGCTATTCCAGGCATTACTCTTCACCACCATTTCAGGTGCGGTGCTCACACACGCCCAGGAGCTGCCTACCGTCAACCTGGCAACTGGTGCAAAATGCGCTTGTGCCAGACTTTCAGCCGAGTACGGGGCTTCGGTCCTTGGTTCAAATTCCACGGACTATACCGCCGAAACGACGGAGTATTGGGACATCCGCGCAAACCTGTTGCCGAAATGCATATTTTTCCCTAAAGACGCCGACGAGGTTGCAGGGGCTCTGTCTACATTCACGGATTGCGGGACTCAGTTTGCTATTCGAGGAGGAGGGCACATGAATGTAGGACCACCTCTCCAATTGGACCCGTTTGCCGAGGCAATGGGCACAATACTAACGAGCATTTTAGTTCCCGGGATCTAACAACATCAATGGTGGAGTATTGTTAGCTCTAAGTGAGCTGACGGATATCAAAGTTGCCGATGATAAGAAAAGCGTCGATGTCGGCCCAGGAAACCGGTGGGTTGACGTCTACGAAGCTCTGGCACCACACGACCTGTACTGCATTGGCGGTCGGCTCAAGACGATTGGTGTTCCAGGGCTGTCACTCATTGGTGGATTTCACTATCTGATCAACAAGTACGGCATGACTATGGACAACGTGTTGAGTTACGACGTTGTCCTCGGAAACGGAACTCAGGTTGTGGCGAACTCGGCCGAGAATTGCGAATTATTCTGGGCTCTCAAAGGCGGCGGCAGCAACTTCGGAGTCGTTACCAAGTTCACGATCAAGGCACTTCCCATCCCGATGATCAGCACAACTATTCAGAACTTTGATGAAGCAGCTGCGGAAGATTTCATCAAGGCCACCGTCAACATGGCGAACCACCAGTCTGCAGACCTGGCAGCGGGTTCCGTCATAAGCATCACATACAACGTGACTTCGAAGAAGATTACCCCGTCTCTGCTTGGCGTCCAAGAAGGGATAGAGTCCCCTCCATCGAGCTTCGCCAATTTCTCTGCGATTTCATCGGAAGCGACAGTGAACAGAGTGGTACCTCCAGTTGAATGGCACTCCCAACTCGAATCTCCTAATCAAATGTTTCGGTAAGTTTCACTCGAACTGGGTTTCATGCGAACACTTAATAGTACGTTACTAACCAAAACCCAGGGTGCAATTCGCTCACAAATCGATGAAGCCCGATGCGGACCAATTGTACCGGATATATCAGTCCTGGAAGGTGGCGGTGGAAGATATCAGTGATGTCGAAGGACTTTATCCAACCTTTGTCTTGAACGTCTTGCCTGCTAGCGCAGCATCGATTGCCAAGAAGAACGGCGTTGGAAACACATGGGGCCTCGACGACGATCAGCCACTCATTCGTAAGTATCCACGTCCAACTCCCTATTGTCACTTTGATCCGGGAAGCCCAGAAAATAATCTCAATTCACCATTGCTATCCATCAATTTGATTATATGTGCTGACATTTGAATAGTGTGGCAACTTTCAACTGGTTGGGCTAAGGGAACCGATGACCTGCGGATGACAAACTGGGCCCGCTCGTTTGTTGACTACTGGCACTCTGAAAACAAGGCGAAAGACCTGTCATCGGAGTTCATCTACATGGGTGACGCCGGCGAGTTTCAGGATCCCTTCCCAGGATTTCCACTCGAGAATGTCCGGAGGTTGAGAGATGTTCGAGAGGCGTATGACTCGGCAGGAGTATTCCGTCGCTTGAATTGGGGTGGGTTCAAGCTCGGATCAAACTGATTCTGAGCACGCTTATATTTCGATTCTTAGTGATCTGGGTAGAAATCACTGATCAGAGTGTCCTCTGATGTTTGTTTTAGATTATAGAATTTGTAGTGCTTGAATTCAAAGCACGTATCAAGATTTGAAGTAGCATTTCAAGGTTCTTGGAGTCATACAAAGGATGCTTGCAAGCACCTCTATTGTAGAGGCATATAGATATTTTCGATTTACCCTCTATACGTTTATTGGTGTTATCCCCAGGAGCTCGTTACTTCATAGGGGAAAATGAACCTGTGGACTTAAACCTGGGTCTTCATGTGCTGGTGCCGTTCCGAAGCTCAATGCCTGCTGTTTCAGACGTTCCTTTCCCACGATGGCGCGCTGGGCTTAGTTACATACACTCAACTAAAGAAAAATATTCGCAGAAACATCACTTCAGGAAACTAAGTTGGTACTGTGGACAGCTACAATGTTGCGTTTCCAATTAAATCATATTCGTCGCCTACCACTATCGATTTTGCGTCATCGTCTCTCACGAAGCTGGATCTCTACTCTATCACTCTCAGCAGACCTTGAAACACCTTACATTCCCTCCTCGCGCCCAGTCGCCTTCACCCACTCAGCGAGCTCCTTATCCCTCATTCCATCAGCCGACTTGATAATCTCTTTAGTGTGGGGCGAGAACATCTGCGCAACCGCCTGCCGCACATTCCCCAACGCCAAAGCCTTCGTTAGAGTTACGAAGAGCAATGCAAAGTGCAGGCTAACGAGGCCAAGGACAATCAGAATCCCAACTCATCGCGCCGGGATAAGCATCTCGGTCGCATGTACCGTTGTGACCGGATACCATATGTCAAAGTCTTGTAGCCAGTCATAGTAGGCCATCTGGTAAAGCCGAGTGATGAGTGCTTGTACTGCGAGGGCTGGATCCCCCATCTCCCGGTTAGCGCCCTGAAAGACCGACGCATGAGTTGTGTTCGAGCCCAAAAACGTCCCCAATGACTTCCATTTTAGGCCGGCTGCTCTTCGAACAGGATTTTTGTATACTGTGCTGGGTTCTAACATCACTGTCATCGGCTTCTTAGCTTACTTATGCCCCAGGACTTCATTCGACATCCTGAGTAACTGGTCCTGTTTTGTTATTCAGATTCTTCCCATCCTCATTGGAAGAGAACCACAACACCCGAAGATGGGATCCACATTGCTAAGGAAAGATACTCAATTGCTGGAGCAGGGCGGTTGAAGAGAGTCGATGGAATGGAGCACAAGTTCGTGTACAACCATGCGGCCACAGGTTATGCCCTCACTACGATGCAGCCGGTTCATAATTCTGGCGTCGAGAATGAATAAGGGATGTAGGGCATGAAGGAGGCGACAGTGCGATGACACTCTTTGAAATAGAGTATATTAAGGATAGATCTTGTGACAGGTATTAGAACAACCATGGGGGTGTCCGTTTTACGTTATAAAGAGTCTATACAAATCTTTTACAAATTGAGACCAAGGTTAGAATCCAGCAAAGCCCAATACTCTGGGTGCTCGCTAAACTCTGCCACTGTCTCGTATTCAGCGCTCAAAGCACCTAAACACGTGGAGGGCAGCGGTGGCAACACCCTTGCCCCCTGAGACCGCACGTTCCGCGAAAGCCTGGTTTGTCTGTCAAGTCTGGAGCGCTTTCGTTGATCCAAACCCATAGCTGCCGGCTGCTCATATGGCTCGCTTTCCAAGTCACTGTCCTCGGCGGCTCTCTTTCTCGGTATCATCTGCCGTATGAACTGATCAACCACTCTCGTCATGAGTATCGCAGGTTGATAATTCCTCGACATCAAACTCAGAGTCAATCTTAGTGACTCTAGTGTCGAGACTAATGCTTTCTTCGTCTCAACTTTCGAATCTGAGCTGTCCCTTTCCAGTATGGCAATCTCTCCCATCAAGGCGGTTGCTGCAGTACCGGCGTGCTGTAAGCCCGTTTCAAAGACCTGTGTGATATTGAACCTTGAACGATACTGCTCAAATATTAGAGTAATTCGCTTCGCACTTTCTGTACAAACTGATCGGGACAGTGTTGCGAGATGCTTAAAAGAATCGTCATTCTCAGGGATTGAGTCAACAGGACTGTCCCCGTATCGAATGAGCGCCCTATGAAGCAGAATGAGAGCTGCCTGATACTGAGTACTAATAACAGACTCACAGATTAGTTTCAAGCTGATGAGTAATTACGCTGGGGTCATAGTAGCTTACTGAAGAAGAAAATACGACGCAGGCATTACGATTTGTTTCTCTGACGGCCAGCGCAGATCTGCTTCAAGGCTTGAATGCCAGCGTTTCAACGCTTGCTCCATCCCCGCCATCTTCAGATATGCCTCTGTCGTATTCAAGGAAGGTAGATATCGATTATCGCACAAGGGGATAGCAAGTTCCATAAGTCGCAGGAGAGCCTCGTATATCCTTGTTCCGATCTTTTTGTCGCGTGCGACGGAACGGCAGGCTAAGAGACGGTTGAAGTTGAAGGACAGACAACTTGGCGCAATATCAGCAGTCTTTAGCGTGATGGGTCGGCCTAAGTACATAGACCAGAACCTAGATTGTCAGTTGTGAGATCCACGAGTAAAACAAGACTGCTCGGACTGACTTGTCGGTGATGAGACTTGCCCACAAAACCATATGGCGTATCTGAGTCTCGCGCTCTGTTAATTGTAGGAAATCGGGATCTACATGCAAGCCGACGTCGAACACGATGCGAAATGCAAGTCCTACTCATTTAGTCCCAAGACCAGGCGAATAATTAGGAGGGGCCCGAACCTGTGTGTAGCCAACCAGATTCATCATCTCCACTCATAAAATCAAGACTTCCAAGTAACAAAAGGCCTTGTATTGTAGGAATCCCCTTGGACAGGTCAAGCTCCAGCTTGGCCATGGACTTGGCTTTTTGATGCAAGGTTGAAGATCGACATCTTGATGTGCCGAGCTCTTGGATATCTGGCCTAGCTTTATCTGCGTATCGAAATCCTGCTGCAAGCATGGTAAGGTGAAGGAAAGTTGAGTAGTAGTCCGTTTCGCCCTGCTCTTGGTCCTCATAAAACGCATCTAAATGGACCAAGTGGATTATGGAATTATGGTGTGTCCAAAATAAGTCTAGCAAGTAGCGATTGGTCTCAGGAGAGAGATCCTGTACCACGAGGAATATGGGCCAATGTGATTTGCTGTTATTCGGGCGCTTCGACAAACCAGCTCTGGACATGATCGCCATGTTGGTCGTTGGACCGAAGCAGCGCACGCGGCCAGATGACAAGTCAAACCGAATAGGAGATGGAATCAATTTTTGAGCGATAGAGGACGCAGGCCCGGCTTCAAACAGGTTAATTTCATCAGCGACACAATACTCCAGGCTGCCCATTGTTGCAGTGTCATCCAGGGAGTCGTACGCCGGTGGGGACTCGTTCGGTTCAGAGAGCATGTCGATAGCTGATATGTTTGCTGCTGCAGCGCGTTCGATATCGCTTTTGGCCGGGTTCCTCAGAAGATCCTCTAGATATTCGATGCGCTGAGAGAGAACTTCCGCTACGTGCCTGGCCGTGGCGCGACTATAGTATGGTTAGTATGTCAGGCGCATGCTCCACGGGATTCTCGGCGACCTTTTGCGGCCATCCTTGTCGTCAAAGACACACTCGATCTCACTGCCCCGGCAGTGAGAGCATGTTTTGGTGTCCAAGTCGAAGGTACACTGGGTGGATTGAGTCAGTTGGTTCGTGATGCACTCGTCCGGTGTGGCAACTCACTCTAATGCGGCCCTTCCGGCATGCTGTACAAGCTGTCGATGCTCGGTTGCGGTGCCTGGCGGGTAGTTCATCGTCTTCCATTTTATGTAGAATATCAGTCAAGTGGAGATTCACGGTCTAGGATCTGCAGCCGGAAATGCGGAGTTGATCATATAAGACGGAGTCGATTGCTCGGAGATGGTTTTCCTTCCCAAACGCCACAATGCCTTGATACTCACAACCCCACACCGTCACCCCGCAAGTTGGTTCACGGGACCATCCTACCTCAGTTATTTGTTGTATTTCGCATGAATAGACAATCGGGAAAATCCATCAATGTAGTATGTACAGAGTTTGTAATAACAAGAGTTTAGTCCCGATTGGTCGGCCGAACTATGTTTGTGATCCAGGACCTGGTTCGGTGTCTTCACTTATACTTCCCAAACTTCGAACTCTCTCGTGGAAATTGTGATCCAACCAGAGAATAGATGACATTCTTGTAGGTTGAAACTATCTTCCTCAAGACAGTGATTTCTCTTATTGTGCGAACTGCCTCAGAGCTTCATGTCGGTTGTTACAGCTGTTTTAGTGCCGAGGTTGCAACTCTGTTGATTGTTGAAGACCACTTTGGCACTGGCTACCTGAGTATCTATTGCTACTCTACTCAATCGTTCTTTCTATATGAGCTTTCATGCCACGCGGGAGTGTGGCTCTGATGTTCGCAATGACTTTGTGTAGAGTCTTGACCAGAGGCGTTCTTAGATTTGGGGGCTGTGGGTGCTTATGGCTACCGGTAATCCTCCCCTAGCAGCTATACTTGCGTCCCTTACATATATACCGCGTTTTTCGGTCTTGTGGGCATAGGAGCTTCTTCTTCGTCAGCACTTTCGTGACCGTCTTGTTGATCTCGATCGTTTTCCTTGCAGCGCCACCCGCCATCGGCGCCCGCCGCCCACTCTGCGCTCGCACTAAACGGTGCTATTCCTCAAGCGGGCTGACGCAGATTTCTTGTCACAATCGCAGGTTTGAGTGGTTGGCTTCCATTGACCCGTTATGGAGAAAAAACTGTGAATGCGAATTGCACATGCTATTGGCCATTTTGGACTTGGCCGGTCGGTCTCGCATTGGCTCGTCAATGGTGCAAACTGTGTTAGTCGATGTTGTTGATATGGCGTGAGTTGAGTTGCAACCGACGATACCCGGAGATCAATTCAATGGGAGGACAAGAGCCCACCGGCCGGCCCCGCCACTCACAGCGAAGACGTTACACTCGTCCGGTCGTTTGGCTAGTCCGAAATCGGGATGGATGACTCCTGTCCGGTTTGACCCCTCGCCTGGCTCGCCCGAAGTCGGGAGGAACGACCCCTCCCTCCATTGGTGTTTGCAGCGCCGAAACAACGCGGGTTGGCGGGGCACGCGGAGCTTAATCTTTCGTTGAGTTGGGTTTTATCTGAAATTCTCGTCCCTCACAAGCTTGTCCCTCCTTCTTCCTTCAAGCACAACGCCCCTCATACCGACAATGCCTCAATCCGCCCTCCTCCTCGGCTCCGGCTTCGTCGCCACGCCCACCGTCGAATTCCTCGCCAACGCAGGCGTCCACGTTACTGTTGCCTGCCGTACGCTGGCCTCGGCCCAGAAGCTTGCCGGCAGCTTCTCCAACACCAAGGCCATCAGCCTCGACGTTAACGATACGTCCGCCCTCGAAAACGCGGTCGCCCAACACGACGTCACGATCTCGCTGATCCCCTATACATACCATGTTGCTGTCATCAAGGCGGCTATCAAGGCGAAGAAGCATGTAGTTACTACCTCGTACGTGTCGGAAGCTATGCAGGAGCTGGATGCCGAGGTCAAGGCTGCCGGCATTACCGTTATGAACGAGATTGGTGTACGTCAAAATGCTTGAAGATTCCGCGCTTAATTTGCTGACCATTCTAGCTTGATCCTGGGTATGACTTCTGACCACCACCGTGTGCTCTACCCCGAACTTCCACTGACTTACTCCCCCCAAGTATCGACCATCTTTACGCTGTTGACATCATTGATCGCGTTCACAAGGAAGGAGGCTCCGTCAAATCCTTCAGGAGCTTTTGCGGCGGCTTGCCTGCACCCGAGAGTATGACTACCATGATAAGGAGTAAGACCATTGAAGCTAATTGCCACGCTAGACTCGGATAACCCCCTCGGATACAAGTTCAGCTGGAGCAGCCGTGGAGTTCTATTGGCGCTGAAGAACAACGCTAAGTACTTGGAGAATGGTAAGGAGATGAACGTCAGTGGCGTGGAGCTTATGGGTACGGCGAAGCCCTATCACACTGGCTTCCTGGGCTTCAACTTCGTTGCCTACGGAAACCGAGACAGCACAGGCTATTTGGAACGGTAAGAGTACGAACCTGCCAGCTTAATGATAAGGGCTAATTGTTTAGGTACAACATCCCCGAGGCCGAAACCGTGATTCGTGGCACCCTCCGTTACGCTGGCTTCCCCGAGTTCATCAAAGTTCTCGTTGACATCGGTTTCCTCCTCACGGACGAGCAGGACTACCTGAAGGAGCCAATCGCTTGGAAGGAGGCCACCAAGCAGATCCTCGGCGCTAGTTCATCAAGCGAGGAGGATCTATTGGCGGCAGTCTCGTCCAAGACGACATTCAAGAATGACGACGAGAAGAGCCAATTGGTGTCAGGTCTCAAGTGGCGTAAGTACCTGAAGTCCGGCTATCATACTCCTGCGGTTTCTAACATTGCACGCAGTCGGTATCTTTTCGGACGCAAAGATCGTGCCCAGAGGAAACCCTCTGGACACGCTATGTGGTACTCTTGAGGAAAAGATGGCTTACCAGGAGGGTGAGCGCGACTTGGTGGTAAGTATTATATTTGTGCTCTGACGCCTCGAGAATGCAAGATTCTAACAGTTGGCGTTAAGTTCCTCCAACATCTTTTCGAGATCGAGAACAAGGACGGTAGCAAGGACACCATCACTTCTACCCTCGTCGAATACGGCGCTCCTATTGGATCTGGCGGTTATACAGCAATGGCGAAGCTCGTCGGTGTCCCTTGTGGAGTAGGCAAGTCTTCCCGTGTTGCGACCATTCCTTCCCCCTTTCAGATGGCAGAGGCGCCTTTCTTCCAACAAGTACATCTTTGGCCGCTTCAAGTCTCGCGCGGAGACTCAGCCCAACATACTTATGACAATACGATATACTAACGTTGTGTGTCAAACAGCTGTCAAGCAAGTTCTCAACGGCACAATTACAGACAAGGGTATCCTCGCGCCAATGAACCAAAGCCTCAACAAGCCATTGATGAAGGAGCTCAAGGACAACCATGGGTCAGTCTTCCAACCTAGTCTACCCAGAAATATTTACTAACTGAGTGCAGGATCTACTGTGTGGAGAAAATAATCGGATAGTGTGGCGTTGGCTTTTGCCGCGTGTTGATGCTGGTTTGACTGCTGGATTGAATTGACTGCTGCACCAGCTGCTGTAGTGCTGCCAGTCACTACGCAAGGCTTCGTACAAGCCTGAAGTGTCTAGGGATAGCTTATTACATATTTATTCTCAATTACATGAATTTCCAGCTGCCGGAGCAGTATTAATGAAGAATCAGCAACCAAAAATGGCCTTTACCTGTGTGCCTTAACTCATCTTTTCTTGCCGTCTATATCTTCGGTTCTCACCGGCCTTCTCAAGAGTTTCAAAACGGTCCCGATGAAGATGGTGGCCTTGAAGACAGGAGATTCGTTCGCTGATTCTAAGATCCAGACTGATTCCATCGGCAAAGGCAAGAGGGCGGACAGCTCTGCTCGAAAGCAGCGCAAGCAGAACACAATTAACCAAACCCGAAAATCCAAACTTAAATGTCATTGGTACCACCAGTCACACAGCTGGTGCTGGCTTTGACTATCCCAAAATCCCCCCCACAGAAATTATCCCCTCCTTCACTCACGGTAGAGGAGAACGATTTGCATTTGGCTAGTCTTGTTTGCAGTGACGAGGCGTGAAGGGAGGGCAATTTCGTCAAATGATATGCGCAGAGGAACACCGTTTCTAGAAGTGGTAGTTATAAACCTATGTTAGTGGAGATGTTGTCGTAACTGCCGGCGTACAATTTTCCGACCGGAAATAGATGTCGGTAAGGCGGTAGTGGGAATTCGTGGGGGATGCGGGGAGGGAAGCGGGAAGGGAAGCGGGACTTGGGTGGAAGATTTAAAGGAGGTAGAAATCTCGAAAGGCTCGTAAACTTAAGGATGAATAAGTACCATTAAAATACATTGCTTGTGAGACTTTGCAGAACATCCCCATTGCTCTTTTCTCTTTCCATCTTGTCAGCTGTTTTCATCAAATCTTCTTTGCAATATGGATAAGAAGGTCATCGTCATAACCGGGGCCGCGTCCGGAATGGGCCTCGAGTGTGCCAAGCTGCTTGCCTCCGAAGGGGCCAAGGTTTCTTTGGCAGATGTGCAAGAGGAAGCTCTGAACAAAGTCGTTCATGAAATCAACGAGAGCGGTGGCTCTGCCATAGGAACAGTAGTTGACGTACGCGACAGGATCAAGGTCGAAGCCTGGATCAAGACCACCGTCGACACATTCGGCAAGCTAGACGGCGCTGCCAATCTCGCAGGCGTCATCGGCAAGCACATCAACAAAACGCCATTGCAGGATATTGACGACGAGGACTGGGACTTTGTCGTGGGCGTGAACCAGAAGGGCCTCCTCAATTGCCTCAGGGCCCAGATCCCATACTTCAACGACGGCGGTTCCATCGTCAACGCGGCCAGTGTGGCCGGACTGATCGGGTTCCCTCGAAACGGGGCGTACGTGGCTTCGAAGCATGCCGTGGTGGGCCTGACCAAAACTGCGGCAAAGGAGCTGGGACCGAGACAGATTCGCTGCAACTGCTTTTGCCCGTGAGTGTCGATTTCACCTCCAAGATCTTGCGCAACTGCTGACATCCGGTGCCTTCGATCACAGAGGCCCAATTGAGACACCAATGTTCCGTGCTGCAGCTGACATTGCTGGTGCCGAAATGGACCTTAGCCACATTGCTCTAGGGAGGAAGGGCCATCCTAGAGAAGTGGCCAATCTGGTGGAATGGTTGTTGTCGGACGGATCAAGTTTCATTACTGGCACGGTACAGAATATAGACGGTGGTTGGGTGTGTTAGAACTGTATTGACTGCACCTCCTGGAAGCTGAGTGCGATATAGCTATACAATTAGTGTCCATACTTATATTACCAAATTCGCAGCTGTTCCATTCAAGACGGCCCCAAACACTAGAGGACATAAACATATGGGTCAAGTTCCTCTACAAACTCCAGCAGCGGCCTAGAATCTTGCGAGCTAAGCCAAATAGCAGCTCGGTTCGCTGCCCACAACCCCACAAGAACAATCTCCTTTTCCGAGAGAATGACATTCTTTTTTGCTGAAGGAGCCCTGACCAAGTCCCCGTTAAGGTACCACTGTCGGTAACTGGTCTTTTCCTTCTCGTCAAGGTACCATCTGAGCTGTTTGGACGGGTATTCATATTCCAAGACTCCAGTGACTTTCTCTGCCGCTTCTCTCTTCAACTCCTCGAGTTTACGCAATAAAGAAGTGTGCGCCCAGAGTTTATCTTGTTCCCACTCAGGCACCCAACGTTTGACCAAGACGAAATTGAAATCCAGCTGTAAAATATTAGCATAATTGACTTTTGCTTCAAGGTGTGTTTTAGGGATTACCAGGTCAAGTTGGTAGTCAATGTCAAAGGTACGGAGTGTCGCGAACTCTAAATGTTGGAGAGAGAGGCGCGTCCAACGAGGGCGGGTCATGTCCACTTCGCCGTCCTCGGCAAGGGCACGGAGTGTCGCGGTCTCTAAATGTTGGAGAGAGGGGCGCGTCGAAAGAGGGAGGGTCATGTCCACCTCGCCGTCCTCGGCAATGCCGGCGATGGGACGCTTATCCTCCAATTCCGACTCTTGCTGTGCCCTCTCTCGGTACTCTTTCTCACTCTTCTCTAGAGCATCCCGCAGCTCATTTGCTTTGGCCAACTGCTCAGATGCCGAGAGATCCTCATGTTGGCTTTTCAGGTCTCGTTTACTCATCCTTTCGCAGACCTTCTCGGTCATCCGCCTGAAGGAGTCATCAATGATAAACAGGGTCCCGAGAGCCAGGCGAAAGGGCATAACCTCAGACTCTTGTATCGAAGATGATAGAAACTTGTCAAATGCGAGGTAATCGACAAGTTTCTGAGAATGAAAGCTGCTTCGGATTCTCCACCTGAACGCTTTCATGTGAGATTTCAGCCCGAAGGAGTTGGCAAAAGCCAGTCCTCGAAGACCTTCCTGGTTCAGAATGCCGATCGCATTCTTCAGTATCGAGACCCAGAACTTATCTTTCCGAATGGTGAAACCCCAATCGTCCCAGTCCAGACCGAGCAAGACGGAAATGGGCCTGTCAAGATCCTTCCGGGGGAACACCCAGTTGATGCCGTCCGGGTATATGGCATTTGAGTGTTTTGTGTAACGTACCCATAGACCAGAAATACGTAAGGTTATACGACCCGCCGTTAAATTCTCATCATCATCCTCCTCCTCCACAGTAAGGACTGCTTTATCCTTCTTGACCTTCTCTTTCTCTGCCCGCTGACGCAGGTCCCTCATCCCCACGGCGTCGAGCGGGAGGAACTGCAAAACCTTTGGCTCTGGAATACCAAGACACTTCATAGCGTTTCCGATAGAGATCGGAATGTCGTCCGCTTCCTGCAGGGAAAATGTAGGCCAGCTCTCCAAAGGATCAAGCTTCCGGAATAGCTGAGCTGAATCATCTTCACCAGCAGGACTCTCTAGGGATATGACCGTCTGTCTGCCCTCCAAGGTCCTACCACAAGGGAGGAAACCATGTGCCAGCCAAAATAGCGTCTGCATGGAGGCCCCGTCGCTTCTCTCCAGTATTCCCGGGGCAAAGATCTCTCGCGCCGTATGCGGCACGAAAGAAATACACGTGAGGTAGCTCCAAGAGCCTTTGTGCCGACCAAGTGCCTGCATTGTTCCAGTAATTCCATGGATCTTCGGCAAAGCCTCCCGTTTCACCGTGTAGGTACCGTACGCACCGCGCCGTAAGAAGAACGCTTCGGATTCAGAAGAAGAGTCGTATCTACGTTCGTCGGAACTCAGAGAAGAACTGGAGTCGCCATATGAAGAAGACCACGCTTTCGAACCCGTCGCCCTCTTCTTGCGCACCCGCTCGAACTCGGACTCATTTGGCGTTTCAATTCTTTTCTCCTTCCTGTCGAGCTCGAAATGCCGAATCGATGCGCGCTCGCCATCAAAGTCCCGCCTTATCCCCGTCTTCTGCAGTACTCCCTTGTCTGTACGCTTCCCGTATCGCCCCAGCAAACCAAGCAGCAGGATCCAGTGCTTGCTGATGGTTAATGCTGTCCGGCTATTCACGACCTCGAGCGTTCCGCTCTTGGCTACACCAAGGTCCACCGGGCTGTTACCCGCCGTGTCACGCACTTCATACGCCTCAATGACCTCAGCGAGCTTTGCCCAGCCCGTGTTCCAGGGGAGGTAGTTTCGCGGTCGTAGGGTCCATCGACCCAGGGCAGCGCGTAGCGGAACCAACCTCGTGGTATCAGGCTCATTGGCGATGTAGCCGGGCGAGAGATCGGGCACACGAATACGGCGTAAGACACGTAGTCCTTTGGTCAGACGGTAACCGCGAGTCACGTACTTCTGCGGCAGATCCTGCACAGCGTTCATCGCTCGGTTGCCGTCGCTGAGTGAGGCTTGGAGGGCGAGGAACGGTGCAACGACTCCAACGAGCGCAATAATAGCGAGAGCAGCTGCAACCCAAGTTCCAATACTGCTGGCTAGATCCAAGGCATTGGAACTGCTGTCACTGCTGGCATTATTGGGTGCCGACATCGTGGTAGGCGAACCAACTGATGTTGTTGGCAGACTCTTTGTTGACTGGGGTAGCGTAGCAATAGGACAATTCGGGGTTGGATCGTCGCTGGTGATATATCGCTAGCAAAAGCTGCTCTTCTGTTTTCTTCTCAAGGAAGGACTTCAAAGAGTCGTTAAACTGGCCATCGTAAGCAAGTCCGTCAATGTTTAGCTGGCCATAAGCAACAGAGGTGAGGGAATTGTGAAGGACGAGCATTAGTCACGTGTTGAGGATGCAGCAGGGGTGGCTAGAAAAGCCTCGGCCATGAAGGAGGCTGGTGAACTTCAGTTTTCCATCGTTGGTATGAGTTGGTTGCCAAATAGAATGGCATCGGCATCTACAAGCCAGATCTAAAAATTCCTCCAGCGCTCTCGGTAAATCCGTGTTTACAGACCGAGTTTGTGATCTGCTAATTTCCTAAATCTAAGACTGCAATTTTGCACACATAGCTTCAGGATCCTAGTTACTTTTAACGAGAAAAGCGAAGAATGATAGAAATATACAGTCACAAGAAAAGATAGCGAGATTGAGAAGTTGGTATTTAAGCTCCATGTCAAGAAGGTTGTCGCGTCCCGCAACTGCACAGGTGAGTCCAATGCTAAATATAAGAATGGACATCAGTTGTACTACATAAGGAGAGAGGTATGTTAGTGCAGAGTCTATAAAGAGAACAGGTATAGGACCAACCAGCTTGTTTGGATGTAGCGCCTTCTGTAAGAATGACGTAGAAGAGCCTATAGTCCAAAAGGAGGGTTAGGAAGAAAAGAGCTGTAAGCGGTCAGCCTTCTATTAACCCCATCCTTTCGATGAACGGACCGTTTGCCACGGCAGTCCCGATCGTCTGCCCGTTGGGCCAAAATGTGGGCCTTCCGGTGATTCCCGTCGGGCAGCAACTGGAGATTCGTCGGCCATTATGGATAGGGCAGTACAAGATGCAGCGTCCTCGTTGATTCTTTGTGAATTTTTATGATTGAGGACTAATTTTGGAAACAGAAGGCAAGAAAAGAACCAGGCTGGTAAGTGAATCAAACACTAGCATGATCACGAAATAGGAAACCACTCCGCTTCATCGGAACTCGGCACAGGCAAAGAAAAAGAGTGTGGTCGAGAACGTTGCCCTTCACCCGTGCAACAACATCACGGCCCAAAGAAGTGCGCTAGCAACCAACAGTAACTATGAAGCCTAGTTCAGCCAATGTCAGCCGCAATTGTGGGTGTGTATTTGCTGTGCGGCTGAAGCCATAATCGGAGACTTCGTATCCGTACTGTGGACGCTTGGAAAGACTAAATAGTTTCACTGAAACTCCAACAAAACTAAGAATGGCGTAAACACTAGGATCACGAGGGCGCATACATCGGCGGGTGTGTGTATTATTGCTGGCACAAGGAAATCAAGGACGACGGAGGAAGAGGCAGACAGTGTTAGGCCAAACGCTGAAAGGCCGTTCAAATCACTTGCGTTCTTCAAGACAAGCGTTACAGTATCGCATCATGTATTAATCAATGATACTATGCAAATCATGCTCATGTTCCTACATGAACGATGTGCTGGTCAAGGACTGAAAATGACTCAAAGTAATCCCACATTTAATACAATGCGTTCAACCTAGTTCCCAGTCCTTGGCTTAACGACAATGATATCGCATGTTGAAAGAACAGGACTGCATGAGAAGTGGAGGCGGAACTTGCACCAGTGAGCCAACACCATTGCCCTGCCGATGGTTTGAGGTCTTGACGTTTTTCAGCTCTGGGTAGTTATAAAGCCTAAGCTCTCATCCACAGTCTAAAAGCCTCCTCTCCTCATCCTTATCTAATTCTACGATAATTCAATTGTTCACAATAAAATCCACCTTCTTGTTCTCAGTCTGGCTTGTGTGCCAAACTTTGACGCATCCTCTTGAATATGATCAAGATGGCCAGTCGGTCCATTCCCTCGGGGGTTCCGGGCCTCAGGAACCCCTAAGTTCTCTCGAAGTGTACAAACGCAACGACGCCTGTGGTACCATAGATCATACCACTGGAACCTACGGTTCAAGCCACCCTGTTGCTCTATACACGGCTTTTGGCGGACTTGTCGCCCACTACGCCCGCACGCTGTAGGGTGATAATTGCATCAAGTTGACTGGAGTCGTTACTTCTGGTATCCTCGTTGTTTTCGGCCTCTCTAAGCGCATGAGGAGATACAAATGCGGTGGGAAGTTCTTTGACAGACATATGGAGGAGCGTGACTCACTTATCCAAATCAACCACATTGTCGAGGTCTTGACTCTGTCTGGTGCTGAGTGGGGTTATATCGAAGGTGCCACTGCATCCATCCATGCACGCATGGCTTCGCACGAACATCGGCCCAAAAGGCCATCGGTGTTTCTGGATTGAGGATGGAAATGCTTCAGCTAAGTTCAGAATTTACGACTTTGGAGAAGAGCTGGGGTATGTTCATATCAATATTTGCGGCACGATGCGCATGTAGTTAAGCATAGCTAGTGAGGTTAAATCTTTTGGATTAGTGCTCCGTATTTAGAAGCACGATCCATATTTTACCTGTTTGAACCTCCTATTCTAAAGCCTCTCAGTCTAGTCGACCAATGTCTTGCCTATATTCGTGCTCCCTGTAAGCTGTGGCATCAGTAATACCAAGATGAAGCGGACATTTGCGGCGAAGCTATCTCCGCAACTCCGCAAGAAAAGCCTAAACTCCGCTAAATCCATGACACTTTGCCTACAAATAATTCTCAGGCACCCTACTAACCAGCAACTTCACTGCGAAGCATTACATGTACAGCAACCATTTTCGTTCATCAACTAAACATAACTTGTCGCTCGGAAAAGACAACACCATGGCCATAAGAGCATTAGTGGTGGGCGGGACGAACGGCATAGGCTATGCAATGGCCTGTCGCGTCGCTGCCGAAGCCAGTTCCTCAGCCGTCATCATCAGTGGCCGTACAAAGCCGCAGAACATCCCGCATCCCAACATGGAGTTTCGACCACTAGACGCATCGTCAATGCGCCAAATCAAGCAATATACGGACGCGTTTAAATCGGAACAGGGGCAGAAACTAGACTATCTCATCATGACACAGGGAATTATGACAACTGCGGGAAGGACAGAGACACCAGAGGGCATCGATCGCAAGATGGCACTGCACTACTATGGAAAGCAGCTCCTGATACGTGAGCTTATGCCGACGCTGAAGGAGGACGCCAAGGTCATCATAGTACTTGATGGGCTTCGAGGTAGCCCGGACAAGCTTATCTGGGAGGACCTAGATCTGAAGACACACTTTAGTCTTGGCAAGGCAGCGGACCACTGCCTCTCGATGAACGATGCTATGGTTCAATTTTATGCTGCTCAACAGCAGAAATCGGGCATCAACAGGCGGCATTTCGTGCACGCTTTCCCAGGCGGCGTCAACACGAGTCTTCACAGAGAACTCCCATGGTATCTGCGGCCCGTGGGACGGGTTACCCTTAGTCTTCTTGGTGTGTCACCCGATACTTGTGCTGAGTATCTGTTGAAAGGAGCTACTGCATGCGCAACGTCGGGCCAAGAGGAAGGTAGATTTTGGAGCAACATTGACAGTAAGGGGGGTCTAGTTGCGAACAAAGCCATTTGGAGCGAGGAACAGAGGACAAAGGTAGCGCATCATACGTGGGGACTTATTGATGGAGCACTTGAAAGTGATCATTAGTGCGGCACAATTTAGGGGGAAGATCAAGTGAGGCTGTCCATAAGCCATTGCTATTTGAGTCGAGAGGTTTTTTTATTTATTTACTACAACAATCAGAGGTCCCACGTACATGAACATACTAAACTCACACCTCGACGATTTACACACAAGAAAATGAAATACAGATAAACCAGAGCGTAAGCGACAGTTGTTTGTTTTGCGTGGTGCCCAAGACTGTACACGCTGCCCGCAAAATTGGCTTCAGTGTGCCAAGCCATATGTTTTCGTCGCTTGTCTCAGTTAATCGAAATCTGACTGATGAGGAATCGGGGGGCCTCAATCATCGCCTCGTCAACATAAAGGAAGTGGGCCGGCAGGATGAACAAGGTACCAAAGCACACAGCATCCAATGATTCGCAGTAGACTCTAGTTCTTCCTGTGGGGTAGTTAGGAATACGGCCGAGGTTCTGCAAATTTTTGGTGTATCCGAAGAGAACGGCACCCTTGACTTGGTTTTGGATCGTGGGGCCAAGCTCTGTAAGGGCATTGCCCACAACGGCTGTTCCTTGACTATCATTCCGAGTCAGTTGATAATTCCAAGGGATAGAAGTGTCGCTTACCTGTATCCACCTGTCACAACGGGAGTGTTGGGGCACTTGGTGTTGGCAAGGGTGAAGAGTCTCTTAGCCTCATTAATGGACCCCTGGTTTGTCCCAGCAGGGAGGAAGTTCGGTGACAGCTCGGCAGTATACGCGCCACCGACACCCTGGATCCAAATTCCGTTGCCATACTCCTCTTCAAGCGCACTCGCAAGAGCAGGGCCCGCAGTCGTTCCCTAGGAATTTAGTATGTCTAACATAAGACGAGCACGGAGATACTACATACCATGTTTCCCAGCTCAGTGGATCCCCGGGCAAAGATCAGAATAGCTTTGGGACACGCAGACGAGCTTCCTTTTTCCAGATCATTTCTGGAACTGGACTGACGAGCCTCAACCGCGGCCAGCGCTTCGTCTCTGGTAACAGGGACACGCTCATCACCCACTCTGGTGGTAGGCAAACTAGCTACCAGAGCAGCTGCGAGAGTAATGATGCCGATGAACTTCATTGTGGGATTTTTGGCTTTGATCTGGAACAAGTAAACGGTGAGTTTTGCGTAAAGATTGAAGAGGTGAGTGAATCTGTCTCAACATCAAGAAGAGGGATATCTGTCTCTATATATAAGCCCTTGGTACATGGATACGTCTTGTCAACAAAACAAACAGAGGGCATTTCCATTCAGACACCATCACCATCCCTCCTAAACAAATGCGAGTTTCTTCTTCCCTACTTTTTACCCATCCAATCGCATCTTGCAATCAGATGCGCCAAGATTGAGCGCGGTTTCCAGTCTACGCCGACTGTGATGAAGGTGGTTCGCTGGAGTGCCACGAGCAGGTTACTTTCGCAAGAAGTGATCAAAATAGGAAACCTTAGTTCAACCTCCGCAGGTCTTTGTTGCGAATCCTCGAAGGACAAAATGCGGGGTTGAAGAATAATGTTGGAGGTGAGGCAGAGATGCCTCGGCACTTTTTACATCTCGTCGCGCTAACCCTCCATCAAGCTGGCTTAGATCAAACGAGACAGGAATGAGTGAAAGCGAATAAGTAAGAATATTGTGGGGTGTACGTTGAAGTAGTCGAGAGCTAGACCAAAAGAAAAACGAATCTCAACATAGTACGCAGTGGCCATCGCCAAGGACGTGCCA
>JABSTB010000121.1:0-36436 GCA_013756995.1 Neonectria neomacrospora
CCGCAAACCGCCCCTGCTTCTGCAGCAGTCCGTGATACGTGCCCTCTTCCACCTTGGCCCCGTCCTCGAGCACCACGATCCGGTCCGCGATGGCCATCATCTCGCGGCTGTGCGTCACCACCACAATGGCCATGCCTCCGCGCCGCTGCCTCGACTTGTCCGCAAGCCCCTGTATCGTCTGCCGGATCGCCTCGGAGCTCTCCGCATCCAGCGCGCTCGTGGGCTCGTCTAGGACCAGCAACGAGGGCCTCCGCGCGAGCGCCCGCGCAATGCTCAGACGCTGGGATTGCCCGCCCGAGAGCGCCTGGCCGCCGTCGCCGACCAACGTGTTGTACCCCTCGGGCAACGACACGATGAACTCGTGGAGACCAGCAGCTTGAGCGGCCGCCACGACGTTGCCGATGCGCCGCAACGGCGAGCTCTCGTTTATGCCGTAGGCTATGTTTTCCGCAACCGTCGTCGGGAAGAGAAATGGCGTCTGCGGCACATACGCCGTCATGCTCCGAATATGCTCAATGTCCACGTCGGCGTATGCAACACCCGCAAACGTCAAGGGCGAACCCGTGCTGAGGACCGAACGCGCCGATGGCAAGTAGAGACCTAGCAATAGTGACATGACGGTCGATTTCCCGCATCCGGACCGGCCCACGATTGCCAGACAAGTTCCAGGGTGAATATCAAAGGATACACCTCGCAGCACTGGACGACCTCCGTCCGCTCTGTATGAGAAGTTGAGTTCATGTAGTCGCACCGGAAGGAGGGTCGCGGGTGTCTGGGTGCCGCGGGTTTCGAAGGACGGCTTCAGCGGCATGTTGGCATACGCTAAAATCCGTGCAGCTGTGACTTGAGCCATGGTGACTTGTGGAATTGCACTCAGGAACCCGGTGGCTGTACCTATACTGAACAGGAGCAGATTGACCACCTGGACCACGGCCGTAGCCGTGAGCTCCTTCTCATTTGCCAGGAGGACCGTACCGTAGTAGAAGACCAGGGCCGTCAGAGGATAGTTGAGCGACTGGTAGAGTCCATACGGCCCGCTCGTGAATGCCGCCCTCCGCAGGCCAAGTCGGAATGTGTGCGACACAGACTTGATGTACTTGTCGCGGAAGTAGCTTTCCAGGGTGAGAGCCCTCGCGACCCGGATGTTGAGGAAGATCTCGGTGAGGGTAGCGCTCGAGTCCTCGGCGCCCTTGTTGCAAGTGGCCTCCCACTTCCCGCTGATAACGGAAAAACCCTTGACTGCGCCCATAACGACAGGCATCAAGGCTAAGGCAACGAGGGTAAGTTTCCAAGAGACGGCCAGGGCCCATATGACGGCCACCGAGGTCATGACAGTCACGACAATGACGATGGGGACGAACCGGCCCACGAGGTTGCGCATCTCCTCCGCGTTCCGATCGAGGCACTCGTTGATACGGCCAGGCGAGTTCTGCTCCCGGTCAAACCACGGCTTAGGCTGCCGCAAGATCTTCTTCAGGGCTTGAACGCGGATGGTGTTGATCCAAGCCTGGCCGACAATCTCCAACAGGTAACGGCCACCACCAGTGCAGGCGCCGTCGATAATGGCAACCACGAAGAGGTAGATGGCCCATCTTTTTCCCTCGGCTAGTTTGTCACCGGGTGACCACATTACTCCCAGTAGTTGTGCGAAGCAGTACGCGAATGTAGGGATTGCTCCTGCGCCGACAATGCAGGTAATGATCCCGAACAAGAGGACGAGCTGGTGACGATGCCCAAGAGCCGGCCAAACAGTCTTCAGAATTTCCACCAACGATATTGGTCCCAGAGGGCCACCTGTTGGATCTTTCGGTGTTTTCTCCGTCATGTTCTCAGTTGCACCTGTATCCATCCTTTCATTGAAACGTGCAAGTCGCAGACTCGACATGTTCTTGCGGCGGTTAGCTCCCCTAAATTTATAGCCAGTCTTCTCTGTCGAAGCACTCGATCTTTCTTCCTGGATGTCCATGGCGCTGTAAGGCACGCTGTACCGTTTAAGTGGCAGCATGGCTCTTTCACGTAGCGGTGGAGGGCTTCTTGCCACCGACATTGGCAGTTCTGGAGGGATCTCCGAATCCCAGATCTGCTCTTCTCTCATTCTCAGCGCCGCAATGGTAGTCGAACCCCACGAGATCCGCCGCGACATGTCGACTCCGGGTGCAAGAAATGAGTTTCGCTGGAGACCTTCGATCTCTTCCATAAAGACTCGAGAAATACGCGAGGCCCTTGCTGGAGGAGGTATCATGATTGAACAGCTTGAATCAGGGCTATCGGGGGATGTCACGTTGATTTCAATCGGAGTATCCCGGGAGTGGCTTGAGGCGATGGATGCAAGTGTAGCAAACGCTCCTGTCGATTTTCGAACTAGATCCCGCTTGAAGCCTTCCTCCACCAGAGATGCGTTGTCCATGACATACACAAAGTCACCGTCCACGATCTGGGAAACGTCGTGAGTGATGATTATTGTAGTCTTCCCGCGCCTCCACTCTCGGATCGTCTCCATGATTAGATCCCTACTGACTTGGTCCAGACCGCTGGTGATCTCGTCGAGAATGAGCACTGGGGGGTCCCTGATTCGAGCTCTCGCCAGTGCCACTCTTTGTTTCTGGCCACCACTCAGGTTGTATCCGCTAGAGCCCACGTTGGTCTCCAGCCCGCTTGGGAGTGTAGTGATAGTAGACTGCAGCAGTGCAGCCTCGCAGGCAGTCCTCACCTGGGATTGTGTTGCTTGTTCCGGATAAACGCTGCCAAAGGCAATGTTCCAGAACAGAGTCTCGTTGAACAGAATGCTGGATTGCTGGATTAGGGTGACGTTTTCTCGCAGCCACTGCCTATCCAAAGCTCGCAAAGGTTGGTTGTCTATCTGGATCTCGCCGGTATTGGGCTCGTAGAATCCCACCATGAGGTTTCCCAGAGTGCTTTTGCCAGAACCGCTTCTCCCGACAATGAAGGTCAAATCACCAGAGGGGAAGAAGAAAGATGACATGTTCAGGACCGTGCTCTTTGGGTTCGAAGGATATGCAAAGCTTACCTTGGATTTTGTTAGACAGCGCGTTGTTTTGGGGTATGAGGGTCTTGAACACTTACATCGGTCAGTTCGATGTCGCCAACACATGTATCTGGCCTCAGGGAGCCTGTCATTCCTTTTGGTCCATTCCCTGGCTTGGAACTAGAGACCATCGCAGACAAGAATCCGCCTGCAGACATGCCTTTGGCAATGACAAGCCATTGCGGCATAAGTGCTTCGATTGCCTGAAACGAGGCGAGCGTTGCATAGAAGGTCGAAAGGACATGGCCAGGCGAGAGCCCATCGTTTACCAGGACCACGCCATACCAAAAGCCGACGACGAACATGGCGATGCCACTGAAACTGATGTATCCCATTTGAGTAGAGTTACACTGCGCCTGGACGAGATAGTGATTTTCCGCGGCCTTGACAGCTGTGCAGTATTGCCAAATGTCTTGGTCGTATCCATTGAAGACCTTCACAAGGTCAATGGCAGTCATGGACGCGACAGAGTGTTTGGAAGCAACAGCTAAATGGCGTCTTTGATCTTGGATGGCGGGTTCCAGTCGACGAGTGGCTAGTGAAAGAACAATGACTGATACGGGCAGAATTGCAAGAAGTACAAGGGTGAGCTTCCACGAGTAGTAAAGGGCGATGCCGAGAGAGGCAAAGGAGGTTATGACGTCGCATACAAGCAGGCCGAGGACTTGAGAGGTCCCCAGTTGTAATTCTCGGGTTTGTCTGTTAATGTGTCACGTCAGGGGAGGCTATCGAATGAGGATTTCAAGACAACTCACGTCTGGATCCTGATGAGAAGACTTGAGATGCCCTCAGACTGGGAGTCAAACCAGGCCATATCTCTGGAAAGCAGGTTCTCAAAGAGGTCATGGCGAACACTCTCAGCTTGCAACTCGCCAAAGATGACCCAAAGAGCCAGGAATGCCGAGTTGGCTAGCCAGTAGCCTATCCCAAGGCCCATCAGGATGAGAGACCATTTAGAGATTTCAGACAAGGTTTCAGATCCGTCGAGCGACCCGTTTCCGAAACTGGCGATTTTATCGAAGACCTTTCCCAGGATGATGGCCAGGATAGTCTTGAAACCGGCTGTAATGGTGGACGCGAGCAGGGCGCCGATCAAGGGCAGTGTGTGCGCCCGCTTGGTGAAGACGAACAACTGTCTCCATGATGAATTCACGGCCTGTTGAGGGTTCTGGGTAGTTAAATATGAGCCCTGAGCATCAAGACCACTAAGAGCTGTCGAATCCATGCTGTCTGAAGGGAATGTCGATTTGGCATCTAGGATTCACTGACGAGGGAGACGATGCTTGAGAGACGATGACACCAAGGAAAAGAGAGAGGCATTGCCGACACATGATGGCGGTTTTCTCAACTAGGACTCGGAAAAAGAACAATATCAACTGGCGGATGCGGGCTGTGGTGACGCCGAAGTGATGCACTAAAGTGGCACAGACGACTGCGAAGCCCATTGTTCTTTGGCGTTTCGCGGCTTCATATTGTTCTCGCATTTGGAGCTCCAACGGGCGGACACCACCACCACGCGGCCAATCAGGAGTTTGCTTAAGGTCAATCCAGGGACCTTCAATCCAGGGCGAGATGGATTCCAGAGTCCGTTGATTCCGCGGCTCCATCTGGAGTGGTTGATTTCTCGGTTTTGATGCACGCACTAGTTGGTGGGTGTGGCAAATCGATGCGATTGAGGACGAAACATTCGGAATTCAAGAGACGCCCAATGAACTAGACTCGATCTGAACAGCGCCCTTGAAGCTCAAAGCATCTCGTAAAGTCAGCACATCCATCTTTTGCTGTCGCTCGAGCGGTCTCGCATGTTTGTGTTAGTGCCTGAAGCATCTACCAACTTCGAGCAGGCACCATAACCACCGTGCGAAAGATACAGTGCCAGCAGGCGCATGCACTATGCGCTGATATCATCCTCCCACTTTTCCGCTGCCCCTCCATCCGCTTGATAGAATCCCCCGCCAAACTAAATTGCCCCACGCTCAAGATTTTTGTCAACACCAACAACACGACACTTACAATTCGACTCGGCCGAGTATAAGCAACCTACACACTTCACAAAGATGGATCCCCTCGATACCATGTCTGGTGGGCCTGTCCCCAAGAACTTTGACGCCGAGAACGCCGAAAACAACGAGGATGTGAGCTACCCCACGTCATTGGCATGTCCACAGTGACCAAGACAATTTGGCTAATCCTCATTTCTCCAGATCGAGAAGCAATTCGCAGTCAAGGGTATGTGCCTCTGTATTAAAAAGTTTCATCCGACTCCTTCCACTAACCTCATGTCTCCAGTCGTCCAGCACATGCAAACCTACTGGTCCATCCTCGAGAAGGTCAAGGGCTCGTCCCTCCGCCTGACCAAGATCGACGACGACATCTACGAGCACCTCAAGGCCGACTTCCCCGAGTTCGACGCTGCCGCTACCATCAACGAGGATGAGATGAAGAGCAAGGTGGGCAAGGAGAGGTGGCGCAAGTTCATGATGGCCTACGAGAAGAAGGTCGACGACTACAACTATGGTACCATGGTCCGCAACAACCCCAAGGCCGAGTACGAGGAGGACACCACCATTTTCGGTATGTAAATGGAGAAAACCAGGTTATACTACCCGAAACCTGCTAACAACTTCCGCAGTGCCGCGTATGCAGTTCTACGCTGTTGAGATTGCTCGGTAAGCATCACTTCTATTCCTCGACTATGATAGCTACATAGTGCTAACAGCTATATTACAGAAACCGCAACGGCTTGAACGACTGGATTTACGAGCAGGCCCAGGCCGAGAAGGCCAAGGCTAAGTAAACAGCACCAGATGCCGGAAACACACCCAAAAAGCACACCCCACAACGGCCACGCCCCATCTCGCCGACCGATGACCGACTGCGGATCCAAGGAGACCCGGTTCGCTGAAAACGGCGCACGAGAAGAGAAGGAGAACGGTCCGGGTCCAGAGTGGCTCATTGTAGGCGTCACTAGAGTGGCGGCAGTGAGGTCCATGAGTTGTATCCCAGTTTGAGCCTTAGGTTCTCTGGAACCTGGGTGTGATGGACTACATCTCTGCAAACACTGAGATCTTCAGTGATACCCACGAATACAAGGCAATTTCTTCGTCTACTTTGCAAGTCACCAGGCCAGTGACTTGATGTGAGGTGGTTTACCGACTTGAACTGTGTGGCACATGTAATGCCAACTCGTGAAACAAAAGTACAATCTAGGTAGTTTCTTAAACAATACCACTCAACTAAGAGTCAAAATAATGGCAGTGAGTTGAAAAAGTCCCGTGCCTCAACCTCCATAGCAGCTATTGACGAGTAGGCGGAGGGAATGTTTGTCAAGGCCGGACATCGGCCAAACAAAGAGAGCAAATCGGCCATCAAAATGACCAAGGAGTGATTTCAAACGGCGCTCCATGATTCACTGTCGCGTTTGCATCCCCCCGTATGTATTCCTCGCCTGCATCCGCACCGCGACGATCTTAGCCAAAACAACGCCTTCCTTCCACAACCAAAACCCCAGAATCCGTTGCCAGGAGACAAAATGAGTAATGAATTCCTATCCAGTTTAGTCCGCGCTAGCTGACGAGTTTCTAAGTGGTGCCGGCAACGGGTCGACCTCGAAGCAACTCCGCCTTCCAACGCTCGCTGTCGTCGCCGTTTCCAGAGGGCATTCATCAGACTCTCGACCAGAACTCCTCTGTTCTGCTCAACAATGCCGGAGTGAGCCCTCATCGCCAGGGTCTTCCTCCATGGGATCGAGCATTTGATGCCGTCTACCACAAGCACCCCGAAGGTCATCACTCAATCAATAAAGAAGCCAGGTTCCAAGACGCCCTCAACGAGTTCTTCAATGACCACGACCACACAAGACCCAGGTCTCGCTATTTCCAGCTCCCCGATGCTATTCGTTTGCGGATCTGCCAGTTCGTCTTGGCACCACATCGTGGCCAGAAACCCATTGACCTAAACCGGAGCTCCTTCAACCGGGATTGTTGGCGCAGTGATGACTTCCAGTCCCCAAGCACAGCTCTCCTCCCTCTTTTCCCCTACTTTGAAGTTTCGTTTGGCTTCCGCGCAGATCTCCTGATTACATTTCTTCTCGATGTCACGCTTCATGCTACGTTCTCTCCCTACGTTGGCCCCCGGGTCAGTCCACTTGCTACGACGTGGTTGAACAAATACGGCAAATATGCTCAGAGAGTCGCTGTTGAGGTTGACATGACGCGGCTCAGCTGTGGTCCTGGGCCGGAAGTCGTGACCTTACTACCAGGTGTAGAGCACATTGAGGCATTGCTACACAAGTTTGTCGAATCCCAACTCCGGCGGGATACATTACGCCCTTTGGATAGTTTAGTCCTTCTTTGCCGCAGATTTTACGGTCGCCGATACCACGTCCAATCGACAAGGTCGATCACGGGACGATCGAGTGAGGCGAGCAACTACAGTCGACTAAGTCAGAGATCCGAGCCAACCTCGCCAATCGAAGGAGCAAGAGAACCGTCGCCTGGCTTTGAGAGGGCACTGAGCGCTTCTCCAGTCCGCCATCAAGCTCTTCGGTATTTCCAAGCAGAAGACGCTGGGAATTCTTGGCCTGGAGAAAACGATATCATCGACACTCCAGACCCAAAACAGACGGACACCAAGACCCGAACAGGCCCTTACTTACTGGACCACCAGGCCGACTACTGCCCGGATACCTATCTCGTCATGTGCAACCACCTCTTGCGACTGCGCGGCCGCATCAATTCCATCCGTATCTGCGGCTTCAGCGCCTCTTACGCGCACCGCTTCATCGAGACCATGTTCCCAGGCGCGCCGACAGATCCCAGGCGCCATTCCTATCGCGTAGCGCCGTCGACGATCTGGCCACGCCTCGGCGGACAGAAATCTTACATTGATCTGGGAGACGGATACCTCACGCTGGACGACCATGAGCCGGCCCAGAATGCAGGTTCCAGTGGCGCGATTGCAGCCTGGGAGGGATGCGTCCAGTTGCCCCCGCCGGTGCTTGACGCGGACGAGAATCCTTCTCTCCCGCCTGTTGTTGGTGCGCTACAGCTGCTGAGGAGCCGGGCGTTGGAATCTAGTATCAAGATCCAGGTTCTCGAAGAAACAACTGGCGCAAACGATGTTGTGAAAGTGGTTGGGTTCGACAAAAAGAGGATAATGAGGCTGTTGGATGTGTATGGAAAGGCAAAGGCCAAGAGGAAGCGAACATTTAGCAAGGAAATTTCCACCACGTTGTAGCATCGCCGAGTAACGTGGGTAATTTCGGATGGTTGAATTACATGGCGGTTTTCTTGCATCATCATAGAGCTACTATTACTCTTCGCACAGCCATACAATGGCTTACCACACCACCCTTGCTACATGAGCCCAACAGAGCAACTATTTCACTAATTCTTTTTGCTCTTCATCTATGTTCGGCCTGCAGGCCCTTGGTAGGACGCCTGGGCTAATAGTAGTTCTCTATAATACGCACTGATGTGAGAGTGTCAACAACCCTCGCATAGGTAATTAAGGTTGCTTCATCCATTTCCTCACATAATGTTTCCGTCTCCAAAACAACTCCCATCTTCGCCGTGAAGTATCTCGCCGTTCCTATCATAACTCATAATCCTCATGCAACTCAACATGTCCCCGATTCTCGTTTTCTAACATAGCCAAGACTTACTAGTAATTACAGTCAATCCCAGGCCGCATGCCTACGGTTGACTCACCCGAGCCATTGCTCTCGATCATTCTCATTATTCTCACACAATCTGCGGTCTACCATACTAGGGTAGAGGCCAATCGTGCGTCGACTGAAATTGAGTATGCAATTACTGCAAAGACTATTGCAATGTTAGTCCATGCACCATGACGCAGGGAATTTTGATAGTACTCACAATAGCAAATTTACTCCTGGCCCGAATTCTCTCTCCAAAAAACACCAAAACCCACGGAATAAGGGTCAACCCGCTGGCAATTCCACCCAGTACACACCCGGCGTTTCTTAGACCGAGATTGTCAAACATGATCCCAGTGATGATAGGAAATGAACCGCCCAGCACGTTGCGGCAGAAGCTCTGGGCGGCCAGTGCTGATGAGGCATAGAGGTGATATGTGTCCGCAAGATAGTTGAAGGTTGCGAGATAGACCGAGTATATGCCCCAGTTGGCGAATCCAATCCCAATGGCTTGCGCGTAGTGACTAGATTTCGCTGGGCTCAGAAACGCACCGAACAACCCTGCAGGTAGAAACAGCGCTGTGATGCAAGCGAAGTAAAGTCTTGCCTCAGGTGCTTCCGCGGGGAAATTCTTTCTCATAAAAGCCCAGAACTTGGATCCGGACTGGGGCTTATCCCCTTCTTCTTGTTTGCGCCACTGAGGATGCTTCATCAGGTTCTCTTGTAGGATTCCAACGACTGTTGCGACGACAGCTGATGCCATCATAGCGGTGTAGACGCGGCTTGACATGTCGAGGTTGTCGGAATAGAGGTAGGGTACAATGGCGAAAGACAGGTAGAGGACTCCCCACGAGAAAGCCGCCCAAATTGAGAAGCAGAAAACGACGGGCTCGGTGAAAAGCAGATAAAAGGGACGCTTGACGGAGGTCGAAATCATCCTGGTCAAGGACGCTCGCTCTTCATCCGCCTGAACCACCCATCTGACACGTCGCAATCGGCGCTGTGGTTTCTGTCCACGGCCGGAGCTGTACTCGACTTCAACAGGGTCTGCTTGAAGGGTCTTGAGTGTTGATGACGACGATTCTGTGCTTGTCTCCTCCTCAACTTCCGTTACCCAGACCCCGTAGGCGCCCATGGCTTCCAGTTGTTCATACCATTGATTCAGCTTTTTGGCTTTTCTTGACAACAGCACTGATCCTCGACTCTCACGGAAGAGGAACACGATGGCTATCAAGAGAACGCCATCCATGATGACCTGGTGCCAAAACGGCCATTTCCATGCCTGAGTTGGATTGCTCATCCTGTCAACAAAGACAGCCGAGACCAGCGGTCCTGCTCCAGTTCCTGCGAGCACAGCACCGCTGAACAAAGCCATTGGGGTATTCCTCTCCTCTTTGTCCCACAGATCAGCGATAACACCACCGACAACGGAGCTAAAGACGGAACCACCAACTCCAACCAAGAACCGTGCAACTAACATGCCAGCAAGGTTGGTCATGAGAGGGCAAACGGCCTGGAACAGGACATAGATGACGCCAGCAAGGACGAACACGGGGTAGCGCCCCCATATCTCAGATATCGGAGCAAGAGCCATGGGAGCGATGGCAAAGCCCAGACAAAACGTGGTGATGCCAACAAGCGCCGCAAGGTGAGATGTGCCGAGATCCTTGGCCATCAGGGCAGAAGGAGGCGAGTAAGCGCCAGCAGTATACGCCGTAAGGAACGTCGCAATGCAGGATAGCAGGAGCAAAACGTTCTTTCGGGCCAGATTCCATGTCAGGGGTGAGGTATAGTGCTTTAAGTCTGGACAGGGAGGTAGTTGTTCGCCGTCACGAAGTCCGGCCTCCTGGGCTGTTGGCGGCGACGGCAACTTGCTTGTAAACGAGAGGTAGATATATGATATCGATTCATCGTCGGAAGGGTTCTTTTCCGTAATTTTCGGCGCGAGGGTGTTGTCGATGCTGATTTCCAACTCGCCTTGATCTAGTACGGGGGTGTCTCCGTCCCAACGAGACTCGTGCGGAGACATTTCTGTTCTGCGGTGCCTTCACAAACACGATCCAAGTATATCGTACCAAGGAGCTTCAGTTGAACAGAAGATGCTGTTTGTGTTACCTGGAGTTCTGACTTCGGCAAGGAAAGAACATCTGGGGGGTCATCAAGGGATACAAAAAACGTGTCCATCCATCGGGGCATAACCCCGGGTTATGAGGGCCAGGAGAACGGGAGATGAACACCGCGGCGGGATCTCGACGGGAATAATGGTGACTTTGAAGGGGATCCGCCTTCCCACTTTGACCCGAAAGACTAATAAGACCCACGAATCACTTGTGAGAACTGAAAAGCTGTGCCCGGCGCTAGTGCGGGTTGGGCAAACCTGAAGTGGTGTTGAAGATCGGTGGAAAGCATGGAAAAAGAAAGTGGTATCAAGGATCAAGTTTGAGGAGACGTGATCTTTCAGCTTTGGGAGGGCGCTGTTGGGTGCAGAACTTGCACCAAGTACATATCTTGCACACCATGATACAAAAAACAAAATCTCCAGGTAATCTTTTTTTATAGAGACAAACAGAAGACCGGATTGGATATCAAATCCAGTGACTTGGCCTCGAGAGGAGCAAGGCTCATCCCCCCATTGTCTCATGTCCCACGACTCTGAGGCCCCGAGCTCAAGATGAGATTTCCAACTGGGGGTTCCGGTAATAAGATGGGTATGCGGGTTGATGACACCCCGAAGGGCCATCCGAGCAATCAGCGGCACTTAGATCCTGGAAGGGCAGCGTCATCACAGGGTCTAGACCTTTGCAATTCGGTCATTTTTGCCGCGGTTTTTTTACCGAGGGCCAAAGGAAGTCAACTGATTGGACATGCCCCGGAACAAAAAGCCATCGAAAACGGCAGCCAAGCGGCCTGGCTGCCGAGAAGTTTGTTCTTTTGGACGGAACACCGCCTCGCTTGGCGAGATACTACTAGTAGGCATAGCGACCAGGTGGAGACGGTTATAGCCGACTATTGCCGGGACATGGCTTGTCCCCGGAGCCCTTGCGAACCCGAGGGATACGAGCCCAGCTCGTTTGGGACACGAGGATGAGATGAGTGAGATCTGGTGAGATCCGGGGAGATTGAAGATTTGACTTCCCCACTCGTGTTCTCAAGCGGGGGTCTACGACTAAACTACGGAACGCGTATGCTGATTGCTATCAACGCGCCTACGAGAAGAATATCGGACCTGATGCTAGAACAGGCAATGTTAACCGTAGACTATTTATTTACTACTCAGTAGACTAGCAATGTTGAGGACGATTATCCCGCCCAGGCCGTGCGGTGTGAGATTGGAAATGGGAGAAGCCACGCGCCACGTGACGCGTCATCTGACCGCCTTCGTAGGCGCCACACACCAAAGAGGAATGTCGATCCTTCCCCGTTCCGGTCCAGTGTACAGTATGGATTGCTCAATCCCTGGGCGCTCTAATAGCGATGGAGATCTCTCTCGTCATCTTCATCGAAGACCCGTCCGTCTAAGGTATTGCGTGCTGCCTCATGCTCAAGCTTGTATACATATCGTGGCTCCCAAGCGAGACATGAATACAGTATGGGCGGGAAAATATTAAAAACATGGTGCGAGGCCAAGCATTATTCCATTAAAACAAATATCATCAGCGTAGCATCGATGCTCCCCAAGAGTCTCAGTTTCTCACGGCGTCCAATAATAACCCGAGAAGGCCAGCACCGTCGGATTCCACATCCCGCTTAATCTACGTCGTCGGGGCTTGTCTTCTCGTACCCTTCCTCGCCAAACTTCGGCCCAAACTTCTCCCGGGCCTCCTTCAGAGCTTCAACGTCGTTGTACTCGCCCTCCTCCTCGGGGATGGGGATGTCGCGCTTTTCAGCAATGGACTCCTTGGCACCTGGCTTGAGTGATCCGTCCTCATTGACAAAGTCCTTGTGATACAGAGTGAAGAGGATGACCAGGTATGTGTCTTCCGTCTCCTTGTTCCGCAGGACGTATCTGAGTTGGTGTGAGCGTCTCTGGTTGGACCTGAGACAGTAAACGGAGGAGGCGTAAGAAATATGACCATCTAGACGCGTGCCTCGTTCGCCCGGGGGACGTCGGAGGCTCGCAAGGAAACTGGGGACGCCTGCAAGCAGACCTTTAAAATCAAGGAGAATGGCTCTTACCTGAGACCTTGACCATCCCAGTACTTCATGATGGGCAACTGGAATCCAGGCAGCTTCAAGGCCAGGTTGGAAAAGTCGAGGTAGGGATTGAAGAAGTCCAGGCCGTAGGTCTGGTCGTACTCGAACACCCACTTCTCTTTGCTGTCTGCACGGAGCGCCCACTTCATCCGCGCCTTGTTGGCCTCGGGAGCCCCGATCTCTTCGCGGGCTTTGAGGCCGGCTTCGTCTCCGCCCTCATCGAACCAGAGGCCGCCCTTGGCCTCGTCGAACTCACCGGAACCGACGTAGATGGTGTTGAAGGAGCTCAGTGCCGGTCCATACAGATAGGGCTTGTCGGCATAGGCATCTCCCTCCAGGCCGGGGTCGATCCACCATCGGACAATGCTCATGGCCGTGTTGAAGCCCGGTGGGAGGCGATCACGGATGGGGTGGTCGAAGTCATTGCCGAACTGCAAATTAGTAGCGGTGATGCCGGCGCCCTCGTCACCAGATGGTTTCTTCGGTGTGAAGCGGAACGAGATGCTGTACTGGTCCTGGTTGTAGGCGTGCGGCTCGGCGGAGAAGTAGGGAGAGGTGGCTGGGGAGCCGTGAGGCAGTCCTGAGTAGTCCTGGATGCGCACGTTGAGTTCAATGTCGGCCAGATCACTGGAGATGCGAAGCGGCTGCGCAGTGTTGACGGGGACTTGGACGTGCTGGTCGTCGTCGTAACCTGAGCCGGCTGTGATGTACAGCACGTAGTTGTCTCCCATTGTCGGTATCTGTTGGCGCGTTGTTTCCACTGGGTTATTCAAGGTCTAAGATTTTTTTTAGGCTAATCCTGCTGCGTGAATGGTTTAGAAGTGATCGGAGAATTTAGGAGAGAAGATCGTCCGTCGCCACCGGAGATAAAGGGCCTTTTTGAGGGTATTTCTCAGTCATGGGCTGCGGCATGCACATCCATGATGGCTCGACTCTTTGGAGTATATGACGTGAGGTTTTTTTCCCTTGTGCGCGCCAGCGTCCCGCCCAGCTCAGCGATCATACGGCGATTGATAATTGGATGCACCACCACCAACGACCACTTATTTCCACTCCGCCTGCGCCAATCTGAGTAGCCCGGCGCAGACATGCGTATACTTCCGTGCAGAGTACATGATGAAAACTCATCCCCACAGCGCGATCCTTTCGATTTTCCAGCTTCATGGCGTGCAACAACTGCAATAATGATTCTGTTTATCTGCACCGTCCCGTGTTACCTTCGATTCTCTGTCGTTCTGTGCGTAATGTTCCCGAGCTGCGCATGCTGCCTCTTCACCGCCCGTGTGGTGATGCAAAAGTATTATTGGTCATTTTCACCGCTAGAAGGGCTTGCTTGCTACGAATTCGAAACAACGAATCCCACTGTCACATGCCTCGACTAAACCCAGAGGACGGATGCTGACATCATTGTGAATCTGTGGCCAATGGCTTCCGTGTCGCATGCTTGGATGTTGTCGTGCCTCAGGCAACACGCATCTTAACTTCGGTGGGCGTTAGTACAAGCACACTGTTGGCACTACCTAGATAAGGCATACCAATTAAGCTCTTGCTGGAGCGTTCCACCTTTGCTAATTGGTTTAACAGCCTGAAAGGTAGGCGCGATGCGTAAACTAGCCGAAGCTTGTAACTTCCACTGTTATTTGCGGAAGATCCTCCATAGTGAATCGCTCACCGTACATGCTACTCTCATTAGTGGGCTGTAAGCAGACGACGATGAGAATGACGAAAACTATTTCTTTGCCTTGAGCCTACCAACTGCACATTCATCATGATACTCCTAGTACACCGACCGAAAACAGCAAACCAGACACTCAGGGGTGAAACCATCTCCTTCACAAACACCACGAAGAAATGCAATATGAAAGGTGGAACTCGGAACGCGAGACCTGTCGCGCTTATTCCATCAGAACCATCAAGGCCCATCCGTTACTTTCTCACTTCGCCGGCGCTTTCGTATCATTTTGGACCCTGTCTGAGACTTGGCTCTCGCCATATGCTCCATTGCACTGTTCACTGTCTTCAGTCAGTATCTGGCACGCTTCGCATGGGCTAGAGATCCAAGGCTCTCGACATACATTGATCCTCCATCTTTACTCTCGAGGTCATATACCAAGTTTCGTTTATCCTATCTTCCTCGTTCTGGCAGCAAGCGCAAAACTCATAGTCCATGGACATGGGACCGAGCTCGGGTGTAGGAAGTCTGCTTTCCCGCGGCGTTTTTGGGTACCAATCATCTGCGAAGACGTCCTTTTCGACTTCAAGGAGCTCAGCCGAAGGGATGGCATAAAGGGCCACGTCTGCGTTACACCATGCTCCAATCAGGGCAACGTTTGGCTCCAGAGGTTCCTGCTCGGCTCGATGAGACGCAGTCTGGGGACCTCGCACCAAGAAGTTCTTCGAGCTACGCCGAGATGGCGGACGAACATCTTGGCTAGACCAAGAGCTGGAAAGGATTGACGGATCAAGATGTGGGAGTGTTTGCATGTGGATGGATTCCGAATCCCAGGACTGATGGTGCCCACGTGATGACGACCTCTGGGCGCTGACTGCTCCGCACATCTCATCGGTCCCTCGAGCATCACGACTCCGTTGCCAGTGGGCAATTTCATCGCATCGATGGTTGAGATTGCTTGATTCAGCATCGCTTTGTGATCCATACAGTTGATGCATCGCTTTGTGACCTTTATAAGTGAACCTTAGTCCTTGACCAGGTGACAGCTGAAGCGCCGACATGTATGGGGATGGAGAGGGATGGAGTATAGCAGGATGTTGATGAGACATGGCGTCCCGGGGACAAAGATATGGGTGACTTGGAAAGGGATGTTGATTACCGGAACGGTATGTTGTGCAAGGATAACGATGGCGACAGCGACGATGAGGTGGGTAACAGGGATATAGAAGGCGTGTGGCCTTCTAGTAAAGTCCAAGGGACTCTCAGGGGTGGGGATGAGATGCAAGTCAAGCGACTTGAGGTTTCTGAAAGTTTTATGGCTGATTCTTGATGGACGGTAAGAAAGAGAGTGAAGGAGGGAGGAAAACGGGAGGAGGAGGGATCCGGGGGAGCTGGGCTTTATGTCGGGGAGCTCCAGGACCAATCCTCCCCGGTTCTGGCCAATCAGCGTCCTCCTGGCCGACCTCATCCAACCTCGCCCCGACCTATCATACCGTCTTACATCCATTGTCTACCTCAAGCAGCTCATCGTCGATATCTCTACAGAAACGACGAGCATCTTGTCGCCGAGGGCGTTCACAGACGAGGGTTCGTCGTGATATTATTCAAGATACTCAAGAGTCCGATATCAATCGTCCACCGGGAACTTTGTCGCAGAAGGACGCTCGAGATGAGAATTCTCTCAAGATATACCGAAGAAGCCTCCTGGTATATTTCACAATGTTTTGCTCGTTCTCATGATGCTAAATCGATTGGTTAGTCGACAATTCTGCTCTTCTCTTAGAGTCACGTCTCACCAACCTGGGGTACGGGGAGGTTGTCCGGGGATTGAAGCCGTCCAACTTTCTTCCTCCATCAATATATCATCATATTATGAATAAGTTAAACTGCTGGGATTTTATCATCAAGATGGAGCAGGTGGTTTTCATTGACCCTGCGATATCTCTTCGCCAGAGCGGTTGTGAATGTGGTTGTGGTCGCGGCAATGGTCGTGGTCGTGCGTGCAGCCGCACGTGACAACCTACTCCAGATGATTCAGCACTGCCAGGTTCTCTGGGATTGCTGGCAGCGATACCGGTTTAAACATCTCAGAATCTCCGTAAAACTATTGCTATTTCTAACTTATCTTTTCGTTCCATGGCTCATCTACTTTACCCTGCATCACGAGCAGCATCTTACCCAGAGTCGATCTTCAACGACACCTACTGGGGCTGGATAGGGCATCATCGACGAGGAGCTCCTCCCGCGAGCTTCATCCAAAGATGCAATTGAAACGGCAGCAGTTCACTCGTGGGCGGTTTGCCAACATAAAGGGCGATTTGATATTGCCATGACACAGTTTTGCAATGCGAAGGCCGGGGCCTGTGGCTAGGCTCCAGGCGAAAAAGGGCCACGATGTGAGCCGGAGGACGAGTCATTCATTCACGAGCTGGTCAAGTCTAAATTTTTAAAGTACCATACTTTAAACATTACCAGACCGTTCCCATCGGATGGAATCACTGTGTTTGTTACTCGACGTCCTTCTCTGGACTACAGAGTTCAGCTTGAACATCGAATGCACTGAAGTTGAAGTGGAGCATCGACGACTGCTGGAAGAACCCACTGCACTTATGTAAGCCACAAGCATCGCAGACTCTGTGATCCCAGCCCTCGCAGCACTTCTAGACCTACAGAGTACGTTCCTTAACCCCAAGGCGTGCGAATAAAAAAAAGCTTGTGACATTTTCCATAGTTCAGTTCCAGGGTGGAAGTCTACAAAGTAAAGTATATTAGAAGCCCCAGGCGCCTATCTACTATCTACTTACCTACCTAGGTTGCATGTGAAAGAACCGTTGTTGGGACAAAGCGGGAGTGCGTCATTCATGGCTGCGCCCGCGCTCGTTGTCGGGGCTTGTTAGTACTAGACCCAAACCTATCACAAGGCAACAACCGTTCGACAATGAACGAATTGAACTGCAGAACCCGATACTAAACATCTCAGGGAACGAATAAGATGGAGCCCATTTTAAAGCCTGCAATGTTCCACGGCTTTATCTCCTGTTGGCAGGCAGTTCAAGAACAAGTTTTGGGTGCAGCCTGAGGCCACCGGAGCCGATTGTCCCAACAAAAGCTGTCAGACGTTTCATAAAAGATTCGCTGATCAATACAGTTTCTATTTTGCAGCTTCCACACTCTATAACCTGTACAGCCGCCATCATTTCTAGCAGATTTTCTTCAATAAAAACCTGCTTGGTCTGGCCTGGTGCACGCAGAACAAGTCGCCATGCTTAACAACACGTTCCCGGAATGGGCATTTATCCGCCTCACCATCTTACTCTTCCAGTACACGCCGGTCGTCTACGCCACAGGTATCATTGTGTTGTATGCCGTCTATGGCTCCGCAGCCTTATCCATGGGCGTGACATGGGCTCTCTGTGCGGCACTCTCGGCTGAGACACTCTTCTTTGGGCTTATCTACCGCCCGTACCTGGCGCATCTCACGAAAGACGCTCTTCATCCGGAACCTGTGTCGCCAACAGAGCGCATGGCTTTGTTTCGGCGATGCATGGGCAATGTGCGAAGCCTCGATTTGTACCTTCAAGGGTGGTTTCTTGGTGCGCATCCTGACGACATCCGGCGCGACAACGTGAGGGAATTCATCCTCTGGGCCTTCTTTGAGCGGGATTGTGACAGCACAAGCGTGGATGACGAGGCTACAAGTCAAGAACTCGACGAGTTCCTTGAGATTATCGAGCAGAAACTAGAACGCTCTCTGAAGGAGGGCAGGGGAAGTGCCCGAAGCCTCCGCCTAACACTGGACACCGTCGACTCGGCTTACAGAAGCATGCTATGGTACACCATCGTCTTCTTCATCGACCAGCTCACGCACTTAGCCTTTCTCTGGCACGGCTTCCAGTACCATCGCAGACGCGGGTCCAACGCAGTCCGTGTCTTCCCCCCTCGCCCTCAGGAGCTCATAGGCGGCCGGCCATCTCCCTCGACCCAGCTGAGCTACTGGCATCGCCCTCACTCGGCCGAAGACCAGGTCCCGATTGTCTTCTTCCACGGCATCGGTATCGGGCTGTGGACATATGTAGGATTCCTCGCAAAACTGGCTGGAATCAACAAGAAAGGACAAGGCAACGTTGGAATTATTGCCATCGAACTGCTGCCGGTTTCATTCCGCCTGACAGCCCCGATCCCCAACAAGATGGACTTCCTCGACCAGATGGCCACCATCATCAACCACCATAGTTGGGAAAACTTCTCGATAGTATCGCACTCCTACGGCTCCGTCTTGACAACCCACATGCTCCACTCTCCCAGTCTGCAGCACCGCATTTCGTCCGTCGCTCTGATCGACCCGGTAACCATCGCACTCCACCTCCCCCATGTCGCCTACAACTTTACACGAAGACAACCCAAGATGGCAAACGAGTGGCAGCTGTGGTACTACGCAAGTACCGACCCGGCTGTGGCGCTCTGCCTCGGACGCTTCTTCTTCTGGCGAGAAAACATTGTGTGGAAGGACGAGTTGCTGGGGTCCCAAAGTGGCGGGTGCACAACGAAGAGAAAGGTCGTGGTGTGTCTTGCTGGGCGAGATTTAATTGTCGACACTGGGGCGGTATCGGAATACCTACAAGGAGACGGAGAGATGACTATCGACGAGTTGAGTCGTGAAGAACACGACAGAATGAAGGTGATCATGTTCCCGAAACTGGATCATGCGCAACTGTTTGACGATGCTTCTACTGTCGATTCAGTAGTCCGCTTGATTAGATCCAATTGCGAAGTTGATAGATCTGTGCTGCCCTAGGATCGGGCGGCTGCAGAGGATTTCCATAGAGTAATATCTCATTCGACGATTATATCTCCAGCTGAAGTTTTCAGTCACGCTTCGTGATCATGTCACCTCCCCAGTCGGCCAAGTCGGCGCCGATAGGAGACCGGCCGCTCTGAATGATGATCCAGACGAGGTCTTGGTCAGTCTCATTTTTTACTTGGTGCTCCGTCCAGGCAGGGATAAATGCAAAGTCGCCGGGAGATAGTTCGTGGTTCTTGAGATCCATAGCCAAGCCTTCGTTAACGACGAGGGTGCCATGGCCGGAGACGGCGTAAACAATAGCATCTTGAAGAGATATCAGCTGAAATTCCCTATCCAGTCGCTTGCTGGTTGCACCGGTTCTTACCTTGTTCACTATTATGACGGATAGTTGAAGAAGACTGGGGCCGAGTAGTGAGGACTAGGGAGGGCAATAAGCTTCAACACGTAAATGATGAGGTTGACATCCACGAGGGATGGACAGTTGGTTGAGTATGCGGTATAAACTCCAAACTTTCTCACCTGATGCACACATCTTGTCGCATTTATCGACGACAGCTTCTCGCTGGATGACAGGCCCCTCAACTGTAGGGTGGGGTGGCTCGAGCTGCTTGGCACGGGTGACGAGGGTCGGAGATGGCATGATCATAGGGAGGATCTCGGAGATGAAAGGTAATAAAGACGCCATGGCGGTTATCATAGATGGTTTGAAGAGGGGAGAAGAGACCTTTTGGCGTTGTAAAGCAAGGGTGAGGATGAAGCCAGCTTAGGAGGGCGACGTGCAATATGTATCAGAGATTTGGCTTGGGCAGCGTCCGAGGTTTGTTGGAGGTTGAAGAGCGACAAAAATGTGATGGATGATTAAGGACTGCAGCACTTGGAAAGTATGACTCTAGGCGTATAGATGTGAGTTGGGGCCCGAATGCTTTGACGTTCCGGGTGATGAGGTTATTCACGGAGAAGAATAACGATGCCTGCTATGTGCTAATGATGCATCGATGAGGTCAGATCACAAGACCAAAGGCAGCATAGAAATGGGGAAAGATGATGTAGCACTAAGGTACCTAAGCAGAAAAAACCAGCGGAGGGGTTTGTCGAGAACACAGGCAAACAGGGTAAACGATGCAGAGGGCAAAATGATCCGATGAACCAAAGGGGCAAATTTGGCGATGACGGGATGGCGCCAACTGTCCCAAGCGCGAGGTACGTACTCTGCCGTGGTGATGGCTTCGTGGGGTTGGGCATCGATACAACGATATCACGACTACCCTAGCACGGGCACCCTTGTCGTGATTTCCGGACCCTAACCTCACGCGAAAGAACATATAATTTGGGCTGGACCAAGATCTATTTTGAGGATAGAATTAACCTTAAGGACATATTCATTGAATATCTTGGAATCTGTGTGTTTCTTGAGAATACCCAATTAGAAAAAGTGGGACGCTCCAGGCAGAGCTTAATCAAGTATACCTGATCTCTTACCGACACCGTGCCTCGGGTTCTAGTGTGAAAGCAGTGAGATATCCAAGTAATGGACTTAACTAAGGCATCCTGAGAGTTCGAACTGAGGGCCTCTTGTGTACTACTTGACCGACGATGCGCAAAAAAAGCAAGATCTCTAAATTGGACGACATCTGCATTATGACTGATTCCTAGCCGCAGCCCGCTGCTCTCTGATAGCCGTGCTGCTAATCTTCGCACTAAAATCCTCTGTCTTGGTTGCATCTTGCTCGCCTCCGTCCTCGACGATCTCTCGAGCATCCAGCACGTCGATCTCGTAGATGTCCAACGGGTGCCAGCCTTTTTCTGTTCGCCTGTCATTGATGGCCTTTCCACCTCCACGGGTCTCAGCAGAAACGACGATGGAATCCATGACCTCTTCGGTGATGGTGGGTCCGAAGGGATCGTGGATATTGACACAACGGACTACCACGGTGCCATCCCGTAGCGAGGCGACCAGCTCATCGGGCTTGGAGACTGTTGGGGGGGTTGTGGCAGTAGTTTTGTACTCGAGAAGGGATGAGAGAAAAGACAGGACATTTTGGGCGCGCACGTTCCAGGACTGGAGCTCTTCGGCGTGCTTCTTGTTGACGAGCAACTCGTCACCGGAAATCCCAACAATGAGGGTGCATGTTCTGGGGGAATCCTTCTCGGGCACGGCAAGAAGTAGAACAGTCGCATGCAAGAGAAGTTTGTGGCCAGGATGAAGATGATCAAAAGTCCCTCCTAAACAGACAGTGCCGCCGAGTTTGGGGTTGTCCAACGTGGCAGTACCGGAAGTCTCTGTGACCAGGGTGATGCCACCTTCGACAGCAAGAAGCTGGTTGTAAGTGAAGGTCTGTTTTTTGACAAATCCGAGGAAAGCAGAAAGCAGCTCGTAGCCGGCCTCAGTGCTGGGATGAAAGATGGTCCCCCATGGATGAGTTTTGGAGGCAAAGGCGGGGAGGTCTAGTACAGTGGTGCAGTTGGCTTCGTACACTCCATCCGCATTGGGCCAGTACTTCTTCGAGGGCTCATGGTCGACCAAGACGACGCGGACGTCCACGCTCCCAGGCCCGGCGCCTACATCGACATCGATGGAGTCACCCGCGCAGATGATGGAGACGAGCGTGTAAAGACCAGCAAGCAGCGACTGAGCCTCAGTCCAGCGAACGGACTTTGCTCGCGGGGATGGGCCATCAAGGATGGGACAAGCGATGGCGATGACAAGCCTTGTCGGCTTGGAGAGGTCCTTGAGCTTGGTGAGAACGGCAGACAGGGGCGCTCGGTAGGCGGCGTTTAGGGCGATGTGGGTCGAGGGCCGTGGCGGCGCAGGAAGAAGGAGAAGCGAGGGAGGGGGAGAACTTGCGTGGTTTGCAATGGTCGCCATGATGGATAGGGTGCTGTCGCAATGTGATGTTTGGATACGATCCGTGCCACGGTAAGAGACGGTTGGTACTAGTTGTCGCTGGTCATCGGACGCGGATTCAGGAACTTTGAGAGCTAATTTGAAGAGGTATGAATTCAAATATATGTTAAATCATATCATGTCATAAGTTTCATGTCATCATTAAACAAGAGATGAAGTCGCAATGGGGCCGTGACGATGCGTGAGCCCTTTGTTTGTTGGAGTCTCAAGTTCAAGTTCATGCCGAGGTGGAAGTGGGGTGCATATCTGTTAATGGAAGCCGCATGCCAAACTGCCAGCGGATCAGCTGACATCTTACACATTGTAATACACGGGTTCTCCGGAATCGGGCCCCGCGATTATGCTTATTTGCATGTCTTCTCCTTGGTTTCAGGAAGACGGATGTTTGCTTCCCAAAACGAACACATCTCTATTCAAAACAAGAGCGAGCTTCCAAGCAGGATATAACCCCAAAATTTACCGGCAAGATACCAAAAGCGGAAGCTCAACAAACTGCAAGGTACAAATACAGAGATCTAGGAACGCCGCATCCACGTCGGTTGGGGCATCCCTGTAGAGGTGCACCCCTGGGGTAGGGATTTCGCTGTTTGTCTCGGATTAGGCGACCCTGTCGAGGTACTAGACTAGTTTGTCCCTCTGGATCTCACCATTCCTATACGAATATTCTGGATGGCAGCACCCAGAAGTTGTGGTGAATCAGCGGTAGCTGAGCTAAGCCTAGACATGGCCTTCAGTCCTGGTTTTAAAGCCCTGAAAGCACATGCGGGCCGATGATGGCTTAGAAATGGGTTCTTACCGAGACAGAAATGTTCCTGATCGGCTTTTTAAACGGAATCTTGTTGTTGAGTCCCAAAACGTCCGGTGGCTTGCTGCCCGAGGTGGTGATCACCCCGCCAAACCATAGCATGTATTACTAAGGCGACGGACAACGCTTTGTGCTTCCCAATGCAAACAGATACAACCTCCCAACTTGTCTGCGTCATCCAACTTCGCCCAACCCTCCCTCGACCGCCCAGTGTCTCAACTTTCGGTCCGTTTGAACAACCAACGAAAACCCAGAACGATCAAAGCTCTCGTTTTTCATTGCGCGAAAAGAGAAAACAATGCGCCCTTTGGCCCCTCTTCCACTGCTTGCTTGTCCCTCTCAGTCATCTACCCTGAACTAAAGCGTCACTTCGAACCGAGACCGATCATTTTGGATTGAACTCTTGATACACTCAACCATAGTATCGCTCACGTCGCGGACTCCGCTGGAAAACGAAAGGGCTATAGTTTTCCATCATGGACATCTCCTCGTCAGCCTTGTCAGTCTCTTCAGAGTCGATCTCCGATGGTTGTCTCTTTCTCGCCCTTCCTCCCGAGCTAGTCGACACCATCATTCGTCATCTCTCACCCCACGACCTCATCACAGTCGCCGGAACGTGCCGTATCTTACGGAAACATGCCCTCTCTGACATGATATGGCACCCGCTCGTTCAAGAAAATGTCCCCGGCATCCAACTCACCAGCCCCGCCCCTTGCGCCAGCTACCATGAGCTCTACGCAGCGCACGATCTCGTATGGTTTCTCCCCCGCTACAAGATCTGGTTTTGCGACCGCGACTTAATGGGTGGGATCATTCTCGTTCGATACGATCCCCGTCGCGGCTGCATCGAGGGATACCGCTTGCTCGCCGTCGGGAGGCAGACAACGGTTGAACCCTGGCCTGCTCACAATGAGGTCTCTATCCACGGGTTTGAACCTCAAGTCGGGTTACATCTCGACAAACCCGTGATACGATTCCGGATTCGGCAGCCCGGGGATGACGGAGGCTTCTCCAAACGGCCCGGTGCCAATCGTTTCGCCGACGAGATATCCATGGAGCTTTATGACGACTTTGAATCCTTGTTTAGCAACTTTCTTCTCGCCCGTCCGCTGGATCCAGACATTGCAAAACAAAAAATGACCTCCGGGTATCCTTACGGCAACGTGTGGCCAACTCCAGCCGTGCCGGCTCGCCATCATGTTTCCCGTGTCCTGGACCAACAAGACATACTGAACCTCGACCCCAACGACCGCCCGCGACGTAGGTCCGAGGTGTCAGACCAAACCTTCCGGGTCCGCAAATGGATGGAAATGGCAGGAGGCCCTACTCCTATTCAAAATATTGGATATATGCAGGCCTTATCATTCATTGCCAGTAGCGTAGGGATTCACGTAGGCGAAGAACTCATCTCGTACTCAACAATTGATCCTGCTCTTTATACTCCGACACCTCTAAAACCCTGGCGAGGGATTTGGGTCGGCGACTATAGTGGCCATGGGTGCGAGTTTATACTGTTTCATCAACCCGACGACCCGCCCATCACGGATGCGGAGCTTGGCCTTGAGCGTGCCGACACTGAAACGGACGCAGAGTGGGAGGCGAGAAGGACCGATGTTCACACCTACCGAGGACGACTGGAAGCAATCAAACTGACGGGTGATCCCAACGTTCCCCGTGGGGAACATACCTTTGTAGTCGAAGACCTGGGCCCTGGCGGCTACGTCGGCGACGCCACTGACCCACCGTTTGAGGGTGTCAGGGTGGTAAAAAGCCGAGGCCATGTTGCTGGGACAGGCTTTGTTGGAGGTGAGAACGACTCCCATGTCTGATTATTCGGAGCGTCAACTAACGAGATTCCCGGGGACAGAAAAGTTCATTGACAGCCAGCTGTTTCTGCTCAGCCACGATCGACTGGCTCAGTACTGGATCGGGTTTGAGCACATTAGCTTTTTCGAGCGGGTGGACATCGATAAGTTCTTGAAGCCATAGGAGGAGGTAGAAATTGGGTGGCTCGAACACCTTTCTGAAGCACCAGGTGACCTTTTGCAAAAGTCATCCATGATTATAGTCGGACAAAACACCGTGATAGCCTCACTTTCGGCAAAGTTACCGATCCGCCGTTTACTGAAATCTGGATACGGCCAGTCAGGTACATCCGCGGTATGGGTCACACGGGTGCTCATGGTCGCCCTGACTGAAGTTTTCTATTTCTCTGGCTGGATGCCAAACCTACCTTTCTCCCGAACTTGGTTCTGCCCTGCTTGAATAAAATCTGGGCCGTCTGTCCTTCTTCCCATCTCTTCAGTTTTTCCTCCATCTCCTCCAGTAGTATTTTCTGGCTGTACTCACAAGCCAGTCTTGACTTCTGTCTCAACCAAACCACGAACGCCTTCACAATGGCCGTCCTTCCCACCCCTACACAAATCATCATCAGTCGAGACGCATCTACGCTCCCCGATGGCGACAACCCCTGGACCGTCGACCCCAACAACATGGCTGCGACGGTCCTCGTCTACGGCCTCCTCATCTTCCTCTTCGGCGGCCTCATCGGCATCATGGTCGTTGACATGTACCGCAAGCACCGCACCGGCGAGCTCCAAGAGACCGGGCACACCCTCGCCTCCCTCGCCCTGCTCATCGTCAAGCTGCCCGTCATCATCTTCTCCCGCAAGAACATGTTTGCGTTGTGGATCTGGTTCACGGATTTGTTCCGCAAGGAGGAGAACAAGAAGCGCAACAAGAAGAGGGAAGATATTACGTTCGACCGGGCGTTTGATCACAACGCGGTTATTCTGCGCTTGGCCGCCAAGACGCCTGGCTCGACGGAGATGGCGACGACTGCTTCGGGCTCGGACTCTACCGAGGACAAGGGCAAGGATAAAGACGTCAAGCCAGCTAAGCCCGGCGAACAGGACAGCGGTGAATTTGTGGTCGTTGGGTTGGATAGTTAGATGCATGAACATGGCACCAATTGTTTCCATCGCTGCGGGCTTGAAGAGTGCATAGTTGAGTCGTCAACGCATCAAGCCGGAGGGGATTTATAGAGTAGACACGCGAATTTGGGACCACCGTGGCCCAGGAGAGGTTGCATAATTCGTGGATAAAACAAGGTTAATGTAATTGCGGAACGAAGTTACTTGTCAGCGACATGCTATTTATTTAAGGGTTTTCTGGTTTCATGAAGCCCCGTGATGTAGAATGTGAAGCTCAATGTGGAGAGTCGCTGTGACCGAAGCCGGGGCCTTCGATGCAGCGGCGATGGAGCAGCAGCCGGGCTTGGCAATGCGGAGGCCCCGGCACGGAGGCCCGTTTTAGTCCCATTGACGGTCGAGCAACCGATCGGAGGAGGCGATCAATTACAGTTCCGTTAATGACTTAGATCACTACAATATAGAATGTTAAAATGTTAATTAAGGGCTAAGTTGATTGCAAGTTGCCGGCAATGCATCGGGATACGGGATATGCGAGCTAGTTCAGCGCAGCATGTACAAGGGTGTGTTCTAGACTGACGCATGCCGACCTCGTGTTATCCCTGATCTGCCCATATCTACGCTTCTTCATGCATGCGCGGTTCGGGTGAACGGACGGTGCAGTCTAGCTGGTGGATTCACATCACTTGTGATGTTGACGAAGTCGATGATAAGACAAACCTAAGATGGCGCAGTGCAGGGGATATGCCTGTGGTTGAAAGGGGAACCCTGCCCACTGTTTCCTCATTATTTTCTTCCTGATTTCTTTCCAGAGAACAAGGGAATTGATAAAAATCCGTAGTCAACACATTAGGAAGAGCTAGCTAAGGCCAAGCGTCCATGTGCGTGTTTCCATCTGAGGTCATCCATTGTCGAAGAGCGGAAGGTTACAGCGGTCTTCAGCGAACCTACCACTATAAACCATCTCCTGTAGAATGGCTGTAACAGTCATACCGAAGCCCTGATTGGCACAGTAGACCACCTAATGACGTAAAACAGAAGCCCCAAGAAGCACGCTAAAGCCATTTGAACGCCCTGAGGGCCCAAACGGGCAACCCAGCGGAATGGCTTCCAACGGCAACCGTCGGCGCGCCGGGTCATCGCCATCATGATACCTCTCCGTCCAACCTCGCTCCGAGACACACGAACACAAACCGTTCTTTCCGCACGTGCACCGCCTTTCACCGCCCTCTCTCTCTCTCTCTCTCCGTTTCCTGTGACAGAGAACCCAAAGCCTTAAAACGCCACGCGGCGCTCGACGTCACCCATCAGACCTCCGAGAATTTCCCCGTTATCAAGAACCTCCCGAGACACGCGTCAACCGGTAAGGGCCACGCATCGCCGGTGCTGTTGCTGTTACTGCGTTTTTTGCCTTTTCGATCAAGGACAAGGAGTTCGTTCTCTGCTTGGATTGCCGAGAGGGCTTTCTGGGCTGCTCCTGTGATGACATGTCGTGTGTTGGCTTATAATCGCCCTGACCTGATCTCACTCGACTAGACCAGACACCATGTCCGTCGTCTCACCAACAGCCTCAACAGTACGCCGAATAACCTTCCGTCTCGGACAGCAACCATGTAATTCGATTGGTCTATCTAAAGCCCCAGCGAGGATACAAGCCCGTTGTCGTTTCTTTAGCTGTTCCGCACCCGTCAAGAACAGAAACCCGAGGACAACAGCGCCCGCGAGAGCATCTCCAAGTACACGCTCACCACGTCCCGGCTTCCGGAGCATCGCTTTCATCGCCGGCGCCGCCTCTCTCTTCCTCACCTACAGCCTACTTCACGCCCCCCCGACCAAATGCGACTCGCCCGCGCAACCTCCGGGGGACGGCCGTGATCCCGACCTCCCCCGGTTCCGCATCGCCGAGGTCCGCAAGCACCACGGCCAGTCGCCGAACCCGTGGGTCATCCACGACGACAAGGTCTACGACATCACCGACTGGATCGCGGCGCACCCCGGAGGCGATGTCATCCTGCGCGCTGCCGGCGGCTCTATCGACGCCTATTGGGACATCTTCACCATCCACAAGGTCGACTACGTCTACGACATCCTGGCGCAGTATCACATCGGCTTCATCGACGCCGCCGACCTGGTGGATGGCCGGCCGGCGCGGGAGGAGATCGAGGATCCCTTCTCCGACGACCCGGACCGCAACCCCGCGCTGATCACCATGACGGCCAAGCCCCGGAACGCGGAGACGCCGACGGATGCCATGACGGCCGACTTCCTGACGCCCAACGACCTCTTCTACGTGCGCAACCACATGTGGGTTCCCGCCATCGCCAACGACCCGGGCAAGCACACGCTCACCGTGGAGCTCGACGACGGCACGACCAAGGAGTACACGCTCGCCGACCTCAAGACGCACTTCCCGGCGCACAAGGTCACGGCGGCGCTGCAGTGCTCGGGCAACCGCCGCAGACACATGAGCGAGGGCTCCGGGCGCAAGGCGAATGGGCTGCCGTGGACCGTCGGCGCCATCTCCAACGCGTCGTGGGAGGGCGTCCTGCTGTCCGACGTGCTCGCCGACGCCGGCTTCGACGTGGCCTCCGGGCTGGCCGGCACCAGCGAGGCCAAGCACGTGCAGTTCTCCGGGCTCGAGGCCTACGGCGCGTCCATCCCGATGAGGAAGGCCGTCGATCCGCAGGGCGACGTGCTGCTCGCCTACAGCATGAACGGCCAGCCGCTGCCGCGCGACCACGGCTTCCCGCTGCGCGCCGTGGTGCCGGGCCATGTCGCCGCGCGCTCCGTCAAGTGGCTGAGCCGCATCACCCTCAGCGACGAGGAGAGCCTGAGCCAGTGGCAGCGCCGCGACTACAAGTGCTTCGGGCCCAACCAGACCCACGTTGACTGGGAGACGGCCCCTGCCATCCAGGAGATGCCCGTCCAGAGCGCCATCACGGGATGCCGACTCGGCGAGTGGACGAGAAACCAGGGCAAGATCGCTCAGGAGGCCACCCTCAGCGGATACGCCTACTCCGGCGGCGGCCGCGCCATCGTCCGCGTCGACGTGTCTCTCGACGGAGGCAAGTCGTGGTCCCAGGCCAAGATCTTGCCCGACTGCACCACCAACGACGGCGCCTCATCGCCGTGCTTCGGCCACGGATCGTGGGCTTGGAGACGCTGGAAGTACGAGGGCCTGGTGCCCATCGACGCCTTCAAGCAAGTCCCGGAGACGGCCGGCAACAAGGGAACAAACAAGGCCAATGACAACCTTCCAACCAAGGCCCGTGCAACCTTCGTCGTCAAGGCCACCGACGAGTCCTACAACACCCAGCCCGAGAGCCACGCCGCCACCTGGAACCTCCGCGGAAACCTCGCAACCGCCTGGCATCGCCTCGAGGTCTGCTCCGACTGCCCATCCGACGTGAAAGGAGGCGCCGTCACCAATCCCGACGACCCCTACGAGGGATGGGAGAACATATAGTGCCACCCGTTGTATTATCCCAATCATTGCATCATTTCCAACGGCCGCGCCGACCGGTCTGGAGTTCACGGGGCTTGCTAGCCATGCTGCGTTGATGATTTACCCCAAAAGCTTTCGTCACTACCTTTAGCGTAACTACATAGCGACTCTTAATCAACCTACATATACCATCTCACCTATACACATCACTTTCATGAAACTATCAAGGGTGCATAAATAAACTAGTGTTTAAATCAGAAATCAGCACCAAGACGACGCACAGTCGCAGAGTCTGGCGTAATTAGTTTCTAGCGTTTAATCCGTGGTCCTTGAATACATCCCTCCGAGACGTAATATACAACAAACCCGTTCCACCAGCTCCTGTATCCCTCCTGCCAGTTGTGCTGGTCTAGTTGTACAATCGACACTCGCATTCTAACGTGCGGTGCGCTTACTCGTCGTCGTCGTCGTCATCGTCATCCTCGCCATCCGAGAAGTACTCAAATTCCTTGGGCACCTTGGCCTCCTCATCGCCTTCGCCATCCTCATCCACTGCCGTCAACACTCCCGCTGCCGCCGCCGCCCCCGAGCCTCTGCCAGGGGTCTGGGGATCGGCCAGGTCGAATGGCGCAGAAGGGGCTTGGCTACGAAGCAACTGCTGCATCACGGCGCTGTTGGAGCCAGCGCGCGACGGGTCCACAAGGCCATCGAGCAGGGACTGTCCGCCTCTGCCTAACCGCGGGCCTCGAGTGTTTTGCTGACCAGCAACAGGTGCGCGCTCAGTAGTCACCTTCTTGAGCTTCTCCTCAAGGAGAGTCTTCGCCTCCTTGGGCTGGGAGTCGTGGAGCAGTAGAGGTCCGCCGGTGGGCTGTGTATGTGTTAGTTCCATGAGCATGCTCAGACGTTATGCAAATGTTGAGACATACCTTCTTAACGGGCTTATACCGGCCAGCAGGGAAGCTGACGTATTTGAGCTGGCTCGGGAGAACACGGCTCATGTTCTCGATTTCGTGACCAAGCTTCTCCTTCTCGGGCTTCTTCTTCGTGTCCGCAGGGCTGGCACCGTCCTTCTCGTCTCCCTCTTTCTTCTCCTTAACATCTTCTTCCTTCTTATCCTCGTCCAGCTCCATCTTGTCGCCGCTCGTAGCAGTGGCGGGATCGATATCCATGCTCTCACGTCGCTGGGCACGCTCCTTCTTCTGGGCTCTTCGCTTGGCCTGGGCGGTAGTCGATAAAATGGCGGTGGCGATCAGCGCGGGTCCCTCTTCAGCCTTGGCCTCCTGCTCGGGAGGATAGTCGAACAGGCTGGGGCGCGTAGCGCAGTGGAACTTAAAGTCAGGAATCTCCAGGTCGTGGTCCAGTCCGATAATAGAAGTGGGTGAGAAGCTCAGCGACAAGAAGTGGGTGAAGGGGAACCAGTACCAGTACTGGGTGAAGACGGCCATGCCGACAATACCAGCCATGTTGAGGTTGCCAGTTTGGGTCTGGAGTCCAATGGTGCAGTTGCGACCACCGGCATCGATGATACCAAGGGCGAGGGCAGCACCGAACTTGGTCATGGCATCCTCGTGACGGTCACCAACCACCTTCTTTAACGTCTTGCGAATGGCCGAAACCTTAGGGTTCATGACCTCATTCTGTTGCACCATGATCATGGAGAGTGAGATGAGGGCACCCTGTCGCACAAAGTCGGTGGGGTCCTTCATCATGGGCTCGAGGAGGTCGATCGCCTCGTCCAGCCCGGTTCCGGCGCAGGAGATACCTAGAGCCATGGCAGAGCCGTATCGAACGTGGGGGTTGTAAGACTCGGAGAGAAGCTCGACCATGCGGGGAACGCTTCCCGGCTTGCGGAAGAGAATAAAACCAAGACTCATGACGGCGATTCGGCGCACATCATCGTTGACATCGCTGACGGCGGTGTGAAGGAGCTTTCGAATCGCCTTGTTGCTGCCGGTGCCACAGTAGGCGAGAGCAACAGTCATGATACCGCCATATCGCAGAGTAGGATCGGGGTCGTTGAGGAGTCCCTCGATCAGAACATCGGCGCCCTCCTGGCGACCGAACATGATGAGAGCCATACCAATGGCCAGACCACGGACAATCTTCTCGTGGGTGGTCTCGTGGGCATAGGTGATCATGTCCTCCAGAGCCTTCACGTTTCCAGTGCCCAACATGATGAGACCCATGGACAGACCGACAGCCTCGCCGTTGAGGGCAGAATCCTGGAACAGGATTTCTCTAAGCTTCTCAAAGATCTCCCAATCGCCGGTGGCCATGCCGGCAATACCCAGACCAAGGGCGCCACCATGCTGAACAACCTCCTCCTCGGCCTGGCTAAACTGGGTCTTGAGGTACTCCAGAGCATCGGCGCCGTGGTTGGCGTGAATAAGACCGTAAGCATAGAGAGCACCGCCCTGGCTAAAGATGGAGCCACTGCTAAGGCCACCCTGTCGGGGAAGGTAGGGCTCGAGTAGCTTACGAGACTGAGACAGGTTTCCACGGTGAATGACACCTAGAGCAGCCGTAGCAGTGAACTTGGACCAGTTGACGGCCTTGCCCAACCACTCCAAGTTGTCGCGGAAGAACTTGTCGTTTGTGGTGCCCTGGTTCATGAAGGCGTTGCAGAAAGTGACAGCGGTGTGGAAAATGGAGTTGCGGCCCTCTAAACTGTCTCGCACCTTGTTGAGGATGCTCTGGTCGGTTCGGTTGTTTCGGTACAGGAACTCGAGGTTCAACTTGATGGTCTTGCTGCCATCGAGAATGGATCGAATGTTGCGGTAGATCTTTGCCACCTCCTCAGGAAGCTCATTCTCGGGGGTCTCCTCTTGGTCCTCAAGGAGGGGTTCATTCTCGTCAGCCTTATCCTTGTCCTCCTTCTCCTCCTTCTTGGGAGGTTCTCCAGTGGGCAGCGCAGCCAAAACCTTGCCCAAGAACTCCTGGGTTCCGTTGTCATACAAATCAAAGGCGATTTGGTAAGCGTTTGCGATGGATGAGTCGTCACCGTTGTCGACAAGGGTCTGTAGCATTCGCGATGCCTCGTCGTCGGAGTTCAGGTACACAACACACTTAGCAATGGCGAAGTAGTCTGGGTTGGGAATTTCGTTGAGAAGATCCAGGATCAGCCTCAAAATCTCGGTTCGGAAACTTCGTTCTTGGATGATATCCATGCAGATGCTGAGAGTATACTCCATCAGATCTTCGGCGGGACCAGGTGAGCTCTCCTGGGGCTTGGACTTGGACTTCTTCTCATCGTCACTAGCACGCTTGATTACCTGTCGAAGGACCTCAAGGTTCTTGGCTTCGACAGCAATTCCTACCACCTGCCTATAGCGACCCTGTTTCAAACAGCTCTCAAAGAGTCGGTCGATAACCCTTTGCAGGGAGTCGGTAGCCTGGCCAGTGAGCGCGGCGATGGAACCAGACCGACCCTGCTTGAAAGCGGGCTGGAGGGTCGCCTCAAGCATGGTGTTGTCGATGGAATCGCGCGATAGCAAAGACTTGGGGGGCAGAGTTGTTTGCGAGAAGGGTGTGGTGGGTGACAAGATAGCACCATCGGATCCGCTGGCGAAGGTGGTGGCGAGCTCGGGGAGATCGGTGGTCTTGGAGGCTTTGGGGGATGACTTCTTGGCAGCGGTCACAGCGATGTACTGGTCGATGCACCTGGAGATGATGGTCTCCTCGAACTCGCCAGGGGCGTCAAGCTTGAAGAGGTCGCCGGCGGCGAGGGCGAAGACCATACTGTCGTTGTAGGCCTGGAGGTGATAGTAGACCTTGGCAAGGACGAGAGCGGCGAGCTGGCGTTCAGGGAACGACTCGTCTTCATAGAGAGCCTCGCTGGGAAGAGTCAGCTTATCGGAGACGGACGTAGCAAAACGGAACCGGGGACGCACATGTCGCTCAGAGCGGCGGCAACCTCGGTCCAGACAGTATCAATGTCGTCGTTGAGGGTCTGGAGGGCGAAGACCTTGAGTTCGGGCTCCTCGTCGGCGAGGAAGGCGAGGACGCCGGTCGCGGACACGAGTCCAGGCATCTTGAAGGTGTGCGACGGGGTTGACGGGCGGGCTAGTGAGTTCTGTAGGAGGACGAGAGGCGACTGAACAGTCAGGAGAGGGCGGCTGGAAGCAAACGGACTGTTTCCAAACAAGCCCAAGGGCATATGATATAATGCCTCTTAGATACGACGGACGTCGGGGGAATGGGGTGAATGACAGCGGAGAGAAGGGCAAGGTGAGTTGTGTTTGCTGGAAGGAAACTCGAGATGGTCCACGTCAGGCACAGCTCTGCCTTGCAGGCGACGCACTGACCAGGGGGGGAGCTTCCAGGGCCGCCAGGCAGAGGCAGGTACGACAGACGACGGACCTTACCTAATCCGGGCTGACTCATCTACGAGCCGCAATTGGGACCCGGGAAACCATGGTGCGACGACGCGGACAGCTTCTGCCTAAGGTAAGGTCTGACACTCAACCAATAATTGAGCGCTCTTCAAAGTTGCTCCGCTCCGTCCCAGTCCCGCCCTCACGAAGAAGTCCCGAACGTCATGTCTTTTGGGTATACCCGCACGTGATGATTCATTTGACGACCATCAACACAACGCCCTATCAGAAGATCGTGTGCAAATCCACATTGCACCGGGGCGCAATACAGGGACCACCACCTTCGCATGGCTTGAAAACACGAAACACGACATGGGCTGTGAGCCACCGTTGGACGCGTTTCTTGGCAATTCGTAGGGCCCCAGAGTCTCACTGACTTACCAATCCCGGGGGTGCCTTCTAGAGCCGGCTATGTATGCCACGCTCGGACGGAGACTGCCGCTACTGTAGGGTTCTTAGGTAAGTATTTGACTACAGCTCTGGAGTATAATTGGGATAGACAACTAGCTAATACGTATGAATTGCCGGCTTGTAGCTCCTCATGCACTTCATAGAGCGTAACAAATGGTATCAGCAAGGATGGACTGGCATCTCGCAGTCCTAATTGCAGTTGCAAAATCAATCGTAACAGCAAACTTTACCCATCTTGACATGTACCTACGAGCTGCCAGAGAGATACCAACCAGCAACGCCAGATCTGTTTCAGCGCAAAGCGGCGGGACGGGTAGCTACCTGTGGCTCATCTTAACGGTGGATCTTAGCATCGGGAGTTGGCGTACGTGGCAGATACAGCCGGATGGGTCGCTGCATTCAAGCAGTGGGCTGGGCTGGGTCAAAGTTGTCCCCAATTGTACTCTGTCGTGGGACACGAGACATACATGTGACTACACAACGCACACACGCACACACGCACACACGCACACACGCACACACGCACAAACACACGCACAAGAAAGGGAAAGAAGAGACAAGAAAATTCGTCCGGTTCTCAAGAGCATGGCGTCGAGATAGACAGCTCTGGGGGATGAAGAGTGGTGTGCTGGGGGCGGAAGACGAAGCAAGTACACGAAGTACTACCGGCAAAGATTCAAGGACAAGGCTGAAGACCAGGGAGCCCAAGCTCCAAATTGAAGGAGCATCGACCACTAAAACATGATCTTAAGGGAGGCATTCCTGATTCTAGGCTTCATGGGTCGAGTTTCCCATACGCTAGGGGAATGCGTTTTCCTCTGCAGTCCATGCCCTACGGGTACAGTGCCCTATTCGATGACCTACGAAATGGAAGAGAGCTGGAGGTGCTCCCGTGCCGGGCTTATTCCTACAGTGCTAGTGCCGGCCGGTATGCGCCCCTGGAACTGGCCAGGATAATGTCGGGTTGCCTTTTGCTCCAAGTCGGGCAGGCTCCAGCCAACTGATTAGAGGTACTTCTGGCTCCCATACTAGCGCCCTGATCTTCGCAAGTACCGCTCAGCTCTAGCATAGAAAAGAAAAAAAAGTGTCCTTCCCCGTCTCTCTGACTGCTCGTTCATTGCGACACACATCCCTGCAACTGGTTGTTGGCTGGGACTCCGCCTCGTCTCTCTTTCTTTGTCTCTTCGGAAAGGTCGAGACACAACAGTGCTGAAAAAAATCCCCAACCAGGGCATGGCCATCTAACGACAAGTGTCCAGCGCGCGCGACTCTTCCCTTCCATCCACTGCCCGCGCGACTTGTCCGTCTCCCGACCAGCAGGCGCCAATCGACATCGACAGCATTGCAGCCTCGCCATGGCGGCGTAAAGGTGCAAGACTCATCCATGTCCGCTTGCGACGCATCCTCCATCTCCGCGCGACGACGACGCCGCCCGCACTCGTGGCCCGACCTGGCCCATCTGCTCCCGCATCCAACGCCGGCCTCTCCCGGCTGCGATCTTGTCGCGTCCGCAATCTGAATCTGATGCGAGACCTGCCATTGCCCTTGACATTGACCCGACGCCGTCTCCGTCTGGACACACTTTGTCGTCGGGCACGGCAAGACTCCTCGCCCTCGTCCTCGTCCTACCCAAGCGTCCACGTCCACACCCATCCGCAAACCCACCACGATGGATCTTCGATCTGTCCTCAACACCTCGGACAACGGCGACCGCGGCCTGGCCAAAGCCTCCCCGACGCCTAAGCAACAGCCGCCACCCCCGCGACCGCAGGAGCAGCAGCAGCATCACCACCAACAGCAGCAGGCTCGCCTCTCTCAGAGTCCTGCCCAGTACGCCTATCGCGACTACGGCCGCCCGCCGCCGCAACCATCGCCTAGCAAACCAGCGCCGCAAGAGTATCCTCCCCATCACCCTCATCATCAGCGTCCACCGCACCCGCAGCAGCAGCAGCAGCAGCAGCAACAACAGCAACAACAGCAACAGCAGCAGCAGCAACAGCAACAGCAGCAACAACAGCAGCAACAGCAGCAGCAGCAGCAACCGCAGCCGCCGTCCTATGTGGATGACCGACGTCCCCCAATGCCTCCCGCTTATTCATCACAACCGCCTTCACAGGGGATCCAAGCACCCTCACGGCCCACGCCGTCGCCTCAGCCAAATCATCAGCAATTGCCTCCGAACCCTCCTGTGC
>JABSTB010000122.1:0-10731 GCA_013756995.1 Neonectria neomacrospora
GGGTCGCGCTCCTGCCGGGGGTCGCGCTCCTGCCGGGGGTCCTGCTCTTGACGGAGATCCCGCTCATGACGAGATGAGCCGGGGTAGCGACGAATTGGATCTTGATCGGGAGCCACGGGCGGCTGTCTAGGGCCGCGTACTTGGCGGTCGGGGCCGGCGCTACGGCCACGGCGGTCTTGATCTGGACGAGAATGACGTTGGCCATGACCACGGAATGGCTCAGGCGCTTCGTCGGAGTGATAATACGGACTGGGCGCGCGACGACGTCTCTCGGACTTGTGACGGCGCGGTGGTGAACGAGGCGGTGGCGACCTGGGCTCCGCGGGGAAGGAGTTGCGAGGGGCGTATTGTTGATAGGGATCATAAGGGTCGTAGGGTTGTTGGTAGGGCTGATACGGCTCTGAAGCCAAGAAGTCGTCTTCAGGTCGAGACTTGGCCCGACGTCGGGATGGATATTGATGGCCCATGGTGAAAGTGGCCAGGTGTGGGGAGGACAGGCAAGGGTTGACCCAGGACAAACAAAGTAAAAAGGGCAGTAAGATGTGGGCTCTGCGAAGGCTTAAAAGCAACTAGCCCCTTTGATGATATGGGAGGCCTGTGAGCAAGGTTGTGTGGGTTTGGTGTAGTAAGGAAGAAGCTGCAAAAGCAGAGGCAATGCGAGATTATGAGTTGTGACAGGACGTTGAAGGGACCAGACACTAAAAGTAAGGTTGGTCGGCTCTTTTCCCAGATCGACTTGGCGAGACTAGACGAGACTAGATGAGGCGAGGATGTCCGGCTTGAAGACCTTTATGTATGCGCAGAAAACCCGGGGCAGGGGCATTGAATGAATGCATTGAGTGTGTGCAGCGCGACAAGCGTGGACAAAGCAGAATGGAGGCCTGTGGAGAGGCGGGATGATGGTTGTTGGGAGGGAGGGCGCCAGGACTGCGGGGCTGTGCACGCGGGCCCGTCATTCCCACGGCTGTTAGCAATGGGATCAACCAAGAAAACGGAGCAGAATGGCGTCGAGGTGCAGCAACCAAGCTAGACAACACACGGCCAACGTGCGGCCGGCAGGACGAGCCAGACGGATCGTGTGGCCTGGGAGATCGAAGCACCAAGAGCGGTTTGATCATGTTAGTGATGATGCAGGGTCCTGGTGGCTGACGTCATGCGGCCACGGCGCCGGCTCGTGAGTCGACAGTCCACCACGTCTAAGGTCCCCTGACGTCAATCATCACGATGCCGGCACTACGACCTTGGGGAAACGTCGCGGTGAGAGAGGCTGGCAAGTTAGTGAGTTGGCGACCGGGAAAGAGGCGTGCCATTCTCTCATCGAGCCCAGCACTGCATGTGGCACTTCCCGGTCTCGCTCGTTTACCGACACAAGTCCACCAGGAGTGCGGTGAGCGTCACGTCGTGCGTCGCAATCAACTCCTTTTCTTTGCTCCGATGATGATCGAATTTTCTTCGTCATCGCGTTGGACGGGGGCTTCGAATCATGACCTCGGTCCTGGACTTGGAGTCTGCTCTACTGGCCCTCTTACTGAGGAGCCTGACCTCATCCTAAGTGAGACATCGGCAGCCAACTGAATACGATGGAAGAGCGATGGGAGGTAGCCATCAGCATTGCACGTGGGACTGGCAACATGGCTAGCGTTCCTTTAGTCTTAGGCGCACAACTGACACCGACGCTGGCACTGGCACTGGCACTGGCACTGGCACTGGCACTGGCACTCGGGTGGGCCACAAAAGAAGAGAGAGGACTGTCTACAAAGGCGAGGCATACCGGTGATACAAGAGGGCCGAAGAGAGGCTGGCTAGCCATCCTAAGCCGACCCAGGGAGAGCTACAGTCGGAGGTTTTGGTCATGGGACGACGCTACGACCACGGCATCCATTGCTGAGAACATTGTGTGACCGCACTCATTCGTGACCGTTCTGTGATAGGTGCCCGTGCCGCCTTGTCCCACGAGGGCATTCCGGCTCCGTCCTTTCAATATTTGAGGTTTCTGGGACTAAGGGTCAAGGGACCAAGCAGCGGGCAGGAACATGCAAGACTGGAGCAAGCCTTGGAGGCGAAAAGGCGATGAGGGGGCAAATCGACGAGACGGCCGGCCCTGAATACCCGGCCTAGACACGCAGTCCACTCCCAAGCCGCTGGAGCCAAGCCGGCACATAATGAACTATGTTTCACTATTTGTTGGATATTAAGGTACCCAGTCACGGTAAGGTAATTGACTGGTCGGCGGCCGCATGATGGGTTGTGTGTCCAAGGAGGCTGAGCAGCAAACTGGCGTGGCATCGGGACCAAAATCGGGCCAGGCAACGGAAGTAACTTGAGTAGCATCGCTGAATTCGATGAGTAAATGATCGTACGCATGGAGGCAACGGCGACAGGGGGTCTAGTCTACGATGCGCAGTACAGAGTCGTATTCATCATGCGAGGGCATCGATGCTAGGTACCGATACAGTGTTCCTTGACACCAAAGTTCCGGTCGTCGATGACAACAAGTAAGCAGCCAAGCACGCGTACACGGTTGGGTAAATTTGCGTCGCTACCTATCCGTCGCAGTCCGAAGGCTGAGGCTGACCGTCATGTAATTGTCATGCACAATAATGCAATGCAATACAACACTTGGGCTCTTACATACCCTTTACGTTTCCACTAAGCTAGCTTACTCCCAAACAGCAGTAAGGTTGGGAGGCAAGCAACTAGACTGAGAACTCATCCGTGCAGATGCTTGGAGCGTACCCCCTAGCCTTTGGTGTGCTGAGCTTTGAGCGGGCCGGCCAACCCAGCTAGAGTCTAATATTCCTCTCAACTCTTTAGTTTTAGGGATGTTCGATTTCCCCTACAACCCAGCGCGTGCGGCTTGCTTCGAGTCCCTGAGGACGAAGAGGTTGTGTTGAGGGGGCGTGTTACGTATTACGAGGCTTCGGCGTAAGGGGCCTGAATTGACAAGGGAACTCGGCCAGCTGCTCGCAACCAACAAATGCAAGCTGTGCTATGCGGCAGGGAGCCGACCGAGTGGGCGGACTGAGTGCTGTGATGAAATGGAATGCATCAAGAACCGCGTTGATGAGGAGAGGGTGAGGCGGCTTGGTACGGGACAGTCGCGCCCGTAAGGTGTCTTCTCCAGATCTGTGAGCGCGTGAGCCTCTCGCCCTCTTCCAATCGGATTCCAAGAGGTGCGAAACAAAATCCGCTCGAGGCAAGGAAGAGATTCTCGGTACTGGGTACTGACCGAGGTCAAGGTGTACAGCCTGGTGTGCGATGAGCGGTGTGCGGTGTACAGACCACAGGAGGCACTCGACTTTGGGTTTGCATTACCGTTCTTCGGATCTTCGCCCCATGGATCCTCAAATACTTTCCTTTCAGAGTTCCATCTGGCTTTCCTCTCCCCCACATGAACCCTAGACCCCACTCGCACGGGGGGCCTAGCGCTGCCCTTGTACTTGCTCACTAAAACCTGTTAGCAGTCGAAACTGGTCTCGTGACGATAAGGCGGCTGTTATCAACGGTCCGCCCTTATCTTGCTTCTCGGTCCGTTCCAGTACATAGCTTCCCATCTGAGTCAATGGCCGGCCCTAGTTTTGCCGCGCTCACTATCTCGACCAAATAGGAGCACACCACACCCACACCAGAGGCAGGCACACGGACACACAGGCAAGCACGGAAAAAGCCAACACTTGCAAACAAACGCCCAGAGACACCGTGTGCAATCTTGATCAATATCGCGGCCAGTGATAACAACCCAAGTCAATCAAGCAATCACATGCCTTGTTCTTTATCTTGTCCCCCTCTTCGCTCCCTGTCGGAGCCGGCCACCCGTTGACGGCAGCCTCCGACTGGGGTATTTGGGCTTCAGCATCGTCAGCATCACCGCTGTCGTGGTCGTCGTTACTCGTTAGTACAGACACGACGCTTTCTTCCCCTTCAAACGCGACTCACAAGGAGATCAGATTGCGGCCCACAAAGCAAACTGGGGTGGGTTGTCGGTGTCACGCATCTGGTGGATCTGCGCTGGAACACGAGTGAGGGCTTCTAGAAGCGGCGCAGATCCACCTGTTGGTTCATGGGCTGCTTTTGATCCTCCCGCAACTACGTACGTCCAACGCATCCAACCAACGGACGATGCATCGTCCAACCTCATCTAGTCAACGCTCAGCCTAGCCAAACAATAGAAAATGTGAGCGGAGCAGCAGATCGATCTGGGGAGGGAATATACATTCTGTGCGGCCCTCCCCTCCAAGGTCAGGGTCCACGATCCACATCAGATGGTCCACAAGGCACAAGTCCCTCCACATTCGAATCACCCGGGCCACTTGACTTGGTGGTATAGCACAATACCAAGTCCCTTCTGGGCTGTTTTGCTGGTCGAAACTGCCCTAGAGTGACAGTTGAATGGGTACTTGATGCGGGCATGGCACCACAAACCATCCTCACGATGTCCATCGAGCCACAAGAGGGCCAGGAAGACATCCAAGCCAACAGCAGGCACAAGCCACAACGCGGACAGGCACACAGACAAACCCGCTGTATCCCTCACGTCATCAGACCAGTTTTCGATCGACTGGGTCGTCTTGGCCCTCGAGCAGATGCTGATGCTGACCCAGATGCACACTCGGATGCGGAGGCAAATAGAGGATGAAGCGCCAGTCGTTGCCCCGGCACTAGTTGATATCTGACGCTCAACGACTGGGTCGCGGGCTCTCGAGTGGCGCATGTTCGAATACTGTTCCAGCACTGTATCCGCGTCGTTATCTTTCCATCCCCACTCTGTTTCGGCCATGGCCGTTGTAATTCCCGGTCTGCCGCGTGGGGAATGGACCCCGGTGCTATACTGGATTCATGATGCGCCGCCGGCCACTCACACACCTCTGGTAAAGCAAAGGATTTCCTAGCTCACCCAGGAAGGGAAGGGACGACGACCGATGAGGGAAAAACTGGGGGACAAGAGGAGCCAGCTAAATGGACACAGATAAAATGACACTAAGTACAGTACGGAGTAGGGACGGGTGCGCACTTGCCTCCACCGTCGATGGCGATTTTTTTTTCTTCGTTTTCTCGCAGATCAGTGCATGGGCTGATCTCTTTTTTCTCCGTCTTCTTCCTGCTCCTCTCTTCCGCCCTCTCCTTCTGTCCCTTTTTCTTCAGCTCAGAAATATACTGGGCTAATACAGCTCGACTACAGCGCAGTACTTGGCCTCGTCGATGCACTTCGCTTGTTGAGACGACACTCATTGCATCGTCAGTCGAGGGGCAATCAACAACTTCAGCTTCAGCCTCAGCACACGCCCGGAGCAAAAGCCTCTTTATCTTTCAACACCCTGTCAGCCATCCCGCTGGCCACCACAAAGCCACCAACCATTGACTATCGTTCGGCCGTCGTCAACTCGTCTCGTCCGGTTGATCGGCCTGGCCTGCTTGTCCAGCTTTCCTATCTTGTCTAGCTTCAGCTCCGGAGTCTGGACCTAACCCTAGACCTAGACCCGGTCCTGTCCTGGGTTCTGCTCAACCCCAGCCGATCGCCCAGATACGGATCCAGCGCTCCCGTCCGCCGTCGCATCGCATCGCATCGCGCCGTTCTGCGCTTCTGGTCTTGCTTCACGTTGCGTCGCCGCATTCCGACTGGGATTGCACTGCATCGCATCTGCATTGTCTGGCTTGTCCCAGTACCTCCTGTACGCCCCTTAGGTACGTAGATTCGATTTGTCGTCTTCGTCGTCGAATTTGTCCTTGTCCTCGTCCGTCCTATCTTATCCTATCTCATCCTTTCCAATCCCCCGCGGTCAAGCGCCTCCTACCTGTTCTTGGCCAATCCCCCGACGATCTGCCCGTCTTATCTAGACCGTGGCCTAGATTAAATACGTTCATCTTTGCCCATGACCATGTTCTCATGTTCCCATCGTCGCTTCCAACCCCAGTCGCAAGCCCCAGTCGTGGTCGCAACCCCAGCCCATCGCCGAACCACCCCGTCCACTCCACTCGTATCCAATCTCCGTTGTCTATATCTCCTCACTGCGTCTGCCCGCCCTGTGCCCGCTATCCTCTATCTGCACCCTGTCAGACAAATCGGACACTTTAGGCCTTGCCTTGCACCTAAAGCTGAGTCTAACTGCTTCTAGACCTCGACCTAGTCCTTCCTCTGGCCTCCCTCCTTGCCATTAAAGACTGGGCCGGCTCCCCTCATCAACACCATCTGAGAATACCTCTCCCCCCCTCCTCAGACCTTTGCAATCGTCGACAAGTCATCCGTCATCATGACTTGGATTCAAACCACCAACCACAAAATCGCGGCCAGCGCCTTTGGCCGCTGGTTTCAGCTCGAAGGCTCCGGTCATGTAAGTCAACCCTAGCATTCCTTCGCAGCTCCGTCAGCGATCCCAAGCAAGGTTCGAGTTTGCTGACAGCTCCACCTATCACGAATAGCCCCGCGAACGCAAGGGCTCTCTGTTCTTCACCGAGCTCCGAGCTGGCCTCGCGATTTTCTTCGCCATGGCCTACATTATCGCCGTCAACTCGTCTATTGTCTCCGAGACCGGCGGCACTTGTGTCTGCAATGATGACACAGGCAAAGATCCCATCTGCGACGAGAACGAAGAGTACTTGCTATGTGTCCAAACGATCAAGCGTGACGTTGTAACTGCCACTGCTGCCATCTCCGCTCTTGCCTCGTTTTGCATGGGCCTATTCGCCAATCTGTAAGTTCACTCCGTGTTATCTCTTGTCACGGCCCTTCCTGCAAGATACTCTGAGTGCTAACCATATCGATACCAGTCCCATTGGTTTGGCTCCTGGAATGGGTATGTCTAGTCCCCACGATCTCTCACCCTTACGTGCATCCCTGCATCGACAGTGACAGAGACTAACACAGGCGCTCTTTCAGGTCTCAATGCCTATTTCACCTATACCGTTGGTTAGTTGTGAACGATGCTCATACCCGGCGCAGAAGGATTTGGCTGACACGCTTGATTAGTTGGTTACCATGGTACTGGAAATATTCCGTTCGAAGTTGCCCTCACAGCCATCTTCATCGAGGGCTTCGTTTTCTTAGGTCTTACCCTTCTTGGAATGCGTCAGTGGCTCGCCCGTGCCATTCCCCGCTCCATCAAGGTCGCTACCAGCGTCGGTATCGGCCTGTTCCTCACCCTCATCGGACTTACCTACAGTGAGGGAATCGCCCTCATTGTGCCAGGAACCGCTACCCCGACCGAACTCGCTGGCTGCGACCCCTTGGACTTGACCAAGGATGGTGTTTGCCCTTCCTCCGCGAAGATGCGATATCCTGCCATGTGGATCGGAATCTTCTGCGGCGGCATTTTTACCGTCATGCTCATGCTGTATCGTGTCAAGGGCGCCGTCATCTTCGGCATTCTTCTCGTCAGCATCATCTCGTGGCCTCGAGGCACTCCGGTCACTTACTTCCCCTATACTACCGTTGGCGATAGTTCCTTCGACTTCTTCAAGCAAGTCGTGGACTTCCACGAGATCAAGAAAACTCTCAATGTTCTACAGTGGGACGTGGGGAAGTATAAAGGCCAGTTTGGCCTTGCCCTCATCACCTTCCTCTATGTCGACATTCTCGACTGTACTGGTACCCTGTACGGTATGGCTCGCTTTGCCAATCTCGTCGATCCCGTGACCCAGGACTTCGAAGGATCCTCCGCCGCCTATATGGTCGATGCCATTAGTATCTCCATTGGAGCTGTTCTTGGTGTCCCTCCCGTTACCGCGTTCGTTGAGTCCGGCGCCGGAATCTCCGAGGGTGGAAAGACTGGATTGTCTGCTATGGTTGCCGGTATCTGCTTCTTCATCTCCATCTTTTTCGCCCCGATTTTTGCCTCGATTCCGCCATGGGCAACCGGCTGTGTCCTCATTCTCGTGGGCTCCATGATGGCCAGTTCTGTCGTCGACATCAACTGGAAGTACTTGGGCGACGCTGTCCCTGCCTTCCTAACCATCGCTCTCATGCCCTTCACTTACTCTATTGCCGATGGCCTCATCGGTGGTATTTGCACCTTCATCTTGATCAACACTCTCGTCTGGCTCATTAAGATTGCCTCCGGCGGTCGCATTGTACCCCCCAACTACGAGGAAAGAGATGGATGGACGTGGCGCATCCCTGGTGGATTCTTGCCTCCTTGGACTGTCAGACTTAGTAAGGGAAAGAAGGACTTCTGGCGCGAAGATCAGCCCGCCGTCGTTGAAACCTTGGCAGAGGGAAACAACTCAGCCGCCGAAAGGGGCTCAAGCTCGGAACACGGTGGCTTTGAGGGAGTCAAGGTGACCGATACTTCACCTGTGCCTCAGACCAAGGAAACAATCAAGGAAGGTTAGGGGTCGTTACAAAAAGAGAAGGAAATCGTAGTTATATGTTAATATGATCAGCACCCACAGCGGACACCCCGGGTGTTGATGTCAAGTGGGAGTCGTCAATTTGTCTTGGGCATCCATTATGTGTGGTTACCTAATCTACTAAGTCGACACCAACGAATCGTCTGACCAAATAGCACGTTTATATGCAAGATGGTTGTGAAAGTAAATGAAATATATAAGGCCGGTATTGTCGGTCTCAGTCACCCTTGCGGCAATATTCCGGGTCATATTGCTACACGTGCACTTCCATCGCTGTCGTCCGAATGACTTGTGAGTAACAACGCATGTCAGTACCGTATTTAGTAACTTTGATCTTTCTTTTATATAATGGCGAAGACATTCTCAGGTCATTAAGGCAATGTGTTTCAGCTCACTGCGGACACGGCGTTAGCATCGAATCGGCCAAGGGGCAGGAAAACCTCAGACGGAGAACGCACTCTTGTACTTGTTGGCCAACCTTCATGGGCGGATATCCAGTCTCTTGGCCCTCGTCTCTACCATTTTCAGTCTGGAGCGCCCTGAATTGACGCGCTCGCTCGGCCAGTTCGGGAATAGGGGCTAGGTCAAAGTCAGAGCCCAAGTGCCAGAACAAAGTGCTCGATATGCGAATGAGCGGGCGGTCGGGACGCTCGCGCTTCCGGCGCTCCATAGTGTCGAGCGTCTTTTCGTTGATTACAACCTCGTGGAAACCCGCCTTGATCAGGCCGCCGGTGATGTGCTCAATCTGCTTTCCGGCCTGGACGAGCAGATAGTTGCCGGGAGGAATCTTGACAGGGATGCGGTTTCCCGTGTTTCGCGCCCAGATATGCAGACCAGGGAATCGAGAGCGGCCGTGAATGGTGAGGAAGTTGAGATCGGTATGGAAACCAGCGAGAATAGTGTCCTTATCACCATACTTTTGCAGGTCAGAGGCAGTGGGCGCAAGGAGATGGGGCCTATGGAATGAAGTCATGAGCTAAATGCCGTGTTCTGCTGACGGCTGCTGGATGGAGGACAAACCCGTAGCGGCCGGCATCACTAAAGAACGAAGCGGGAAGACCCAGGCCGACGGCGGCCATTTCGGCGAGTTTTGAAACACTGTAAGAGGATGTAAGTCTACAATGAAGTCACACAAGCGAAAGAGGGATAAGACCAACGCATTCGTCATTGAGGAACCCCACTGGTCCATGGCGGGCGTCCAGCGAGCCTTGATGTGAGGGGCATCCGGAACAACGTTGGAAGCGTTGAGCCCCGGGAACTGTGTGACATAAGGAGGAGGCTCGGCCATGCGCCAGAAGAACCGGCACTTGGGATCAGGCGAATGAGCAGAGATATCCAGGGGCCGCTGCGAAGGATGAAGGCGCTGGATAACATCGAGGCAGGGCTCATCGACGGCACACTTGGGCTTCTCGGTGTTTTCGAGGGTGACGCCGATTTGGTAGCTTAGCTCCGGGCGCTCATCTTTGCGGAGAAGAGCATCAGGCTGCGCAAAGTAATCCTCGAGGAGGTCAAGAAAGGTCGAGTTGTCGTGCTCGGAAACACGTGAATCGTGCAGAACGAGGGCGCCGTAGGTGATGAGGGCGTCGGCGACCTTGCGGCACTCGGCCTGGACGACATCTGTGTCAAGGGCGTTGTTGAGGTAAGTGTCGAGGTCGACGATGGGAAGATCCATGGACAGTTCGTCTTGGTTGTTGTTGGGTGGGGACGCCATGGCTGGTGATGATGAGCGTGACAGGAGGAGAAAGTATGTTGAACAAGATAAAAAGAGAAGAAAAGAAGGCGAAGGCTATTTATCGGGCCGTTGCATCGCTGTATTTGGTCTATCTCATGAATGAGGAAGGAGGGCGGAGAAGGTGGCCTTGGATTGCTGGTCACTCCCGCTTTGCATGAGCCTTGATTGGTTGCCACCTTCACCTTGCGCGGCAACTCATAGCACCAAGCACGAAGTCCGGAGTAGCAGTACTAGTACCGAGGCCGGAACTGGCCGAGTCCCGATGGCATGGATCATGGGACTGCAACTCACGAACCGGCACAAGATCGATGCCTCTCTTTTGCTTTCTTTGTCTATGTAAAACAGAAACGTGGGCTTTTTTAAGTCTCGCAAACGGTGACGGACATGCTAATTGTGATAGAAGTGGTCGAGTTGTGGGGTCATTGTTAATATCGCAAATCCCATTGATACTACTGATATATACTGTATTAATGGGCCATAATAATACATACGACCATACCCACTAGAAAATACGGGATCCCGTCCGCTCTCCCTTAGTCAAGCTGGTGAGGGGCGAACTAGTACTCGGGTCGGTGACGACCGGGGAATCCTCGCTGTTGTATGTTTTTTGTTCTTTTTGGGACGTGTTTTGCCTAACTCTTATGATCGATCCTACT